>PVKM010031847.1:0-16654 GCA_004027735.1 Carollia perspicillata | reverse complement strand
CAGTGAGATGGACCACACAGCCCAGGGCCCCAGTGATGGGAAATAAAACCTAAAAACACTGATTGAAAAGGTGC
This sequence comes from Carollia perspicillata, assembly GCA_004027735.1. NCBI lineage: Eukaryota > Metazoa > Chordata > Mammalia > Chiroptera > Phyllostomidae > Carollia > Carollia perspicillata. The sequence continues at coordinate 16,580 of PVKM010031847.1, read as the reverse complement.
CGGGTGAGACTCCCAGCCTCACAGGAGAGGTCATTGGGGAGACCCGCAGGGTCCTGGAGTGTGCATAGGCCTGCCCACCTGGGAACCAGTGCCAGGGGGACCCAGTTTGCTTGTGGGAGACAGCAGAGGGGACACAATTCCCAGACAGCTAAGAACAGGAGCCATTATTCCCTCTCTGACCTAGTTCCCACAGATAGCATCACAACCCGGTAACTAGGTTGCCAAGCCCTGGTAAACACCTAAGGCTCCACCACCCATACATACTAGGCACCACCTGACCACAAATGACTCAAACAGAAGAACAGCTCGAAGCCCCAGAGCCAATCCTTTTAAGTCACCAGGAGATAGCCAACCTATCCGATGCACAGTTCAAAACACTGGTGGTCAGGATGCTCACAGAATTGGTTGATTTTGGTCACAAATTAGATGAACAAATGGCGATGCTAAGTGAAATGAAGGAAAATGCACAGGGAACCAATAATGATGAAAAGAAAACTGGGATTCAAATCAATGGAGTGGACCAGAAGGAAGAAAGAAGCAACCAAACAGAAAACAATGAAGAAACAAGAATTTAAAAAAAAAAGGGGAGATGTTTAGGAACCTCCAGGATATCTTTAAATGTTCCAACATCTGAATTATAGGAGTACCAGAAGGGGAAGAGGAAGAGCAACAAGTGGAAAACTTATTTGAACCAATAATAAAGGAGAACTTCTCCAATCTGGCAAGGGGGATTGACTTCCAGGAAGTCCAGGAAGCTCAGAGAGTCCCAAAGAAGGTGGATCCAAGGAGAAACACACAAAGGCACATCATAATTACATTAGCCAAGATTAAAATGAACCAGAGAATTCTAAAAGCAGCCAGAGATAAGGGGACAGTTACCTACAAAGGAGTTCCCATCAGACTGTCAGCTGATTTCTCAAAAGAGAACTTACAGTCAAGAAGAGGCTAGAAAGAAATATTCCAAGTCATGAAAGGCAAGGTCCTACATCCAAGATTGCTCTATACAGCAAAGCTTTTATTTAGAATGGAAGGGCAGATGAAATGCTTCTCAGATAAGGTCAAGTTCATGGAGTTCATCATCACCAAGCCCTTATTATATGAAATGTTAAAGGGACTTATCTAAGAAAAAGAAAACAAAAAACATGAACAGTGAAAGGATGGCAAACTCACAGTTATTAACATCCACATCTAAAACAAAAGAAGACTAAGCAGACACCTAAAACAGGAGGGGAACCACAGAAATGGAGATCATGTGGAAGGTTACCAACAGGGGAGTGGGAGGAGGAGTGAGAGAGAAGGTACAGAGAATAAGTAGCATAGATGGCGGGGATAAAATAGGCAGGGAGAGGGTAAGAATAGTATGAGAGATGTAGAAGCTAAAGAACTTGTGACACATGGACATGAACTAAAGGGGGGGAGTGTGGGTGAGAGGCGTTTTGCAGGGTAAAGGGGAATGAAGGGGGGAAATGGGAGAACTGTAATGGCATAATCAATAAAATATATTTAAAAATATAAAATTAAAAAATGAAAAGCTTCTGCACAGCTAAAGAAAACAATATTAAAATAAGAAAAGACACATGGAGAAAAACTAAGGGGGCTGGAAATGGAAGGGAGGTGGGGAGCAGTGGGGTGATTGCCTGGGATGGGAGTAAAAGACAGAAAACTATACCTAAACAACAATTTTTTTAAAAAGGCAAACCATACCACATCGAGTCAAAAAAAAAAAAAAGAGAGAGAGATTTATTGGTGTTTCTTTTTCACTGTAACATATTCACAATAATTGTTTTCTCCATTTTTTCTTAGGGTAGTTTGGTTTTCTAGTTTATTGTGTTTGGTGAATTGTTTTCTTTGTGATGGTTATACTAAAATATTTATTCTTACTTACCTCTTATATCTCCAAATTATACCTCTAAATTAATATACAGAAAGAACAGTATTTGTAGTGGAATGTGTGAATAAGAATCTGAATGAGTAGGAATCCATAGTTACCATCAGTGAAGGTTAGGAATTTGGGACAAAAGTTTTGCACTTACAACAGGAAAGGCAAAAGCTGTGTGGCAAGGTAATTTTTATTTTGAGTGACGGGATTCTCCTCACCCTGACTTGTTAGTTCTAAATACTTGATATTCTATCATGTGTGTCTCTCCCAAGTGACCAGTGTGTATCCTCAGTCAGAATTCTCACTTCAGAGAATCATACTTAACGTTTAATTTCAAATCCCATTAAAATAAAATAAGCATATACTAACACTGTACTTTCCATATTCCCAGTAGTATTCTAAACATTTTATATACAGGGTCTGGCAGAAATAATATCTGCTTTAGTATGGTTGGTAGGGTAATATTATGGGTATATTAATTTATAGTTTTAATTTGAACATTTCATCTAAAATGTCATGTGGTGTGCATGAGTATGATATTGTTATGTTATAGAATTACATTCTTATGATTTTATAATAAACCATTTTGTAACAAAAAAGGGTATTATTTGTGTCAGACCCTGTATATTATCACATTCAATTCCCACTACTACTCTAAAAGAACAAGTATTATCCCTGGTGCCAAAGGGGAAACTAAAACTTGTGAAGGGTAAAAACTTGCCCAGGTTTACACAGTCAACAACTAGGGCATTTGGCTGTGGATTCATTCTTCACTATCACACTATTCCTATTTACTTGGTGATAATCCCCAAGTCGCCTTTCACAAGGTTCAGAAATCGTAGCCTCATTCCACCTATCACAATGGCCTATTCCTTCCTTCACTATACTTTGTGGACTTGATCTTGGAATTTCAGGATTGTGGAAAAATTTAGTTGCTTTATGTGTCTGTCTTATGGCCTATGTAAGATTTATTTCTCAGTTTTGAAAAGTTTCACTGTCAATTCATATGAATCATGTTTAGCAGAATTTTTTCCACATTTTATTCTGCTTCTGTTTTCCTTTTACATTTTATGCTTATTTTAAAATATTTATTCTCTTATTGTAATGAGATTTGGGGGGAAAGGAGAAGTAAGTAAGTTTAAACAGTTTTCTTGAACTAGAAAACTTCACTTGAGCTTTACAACACGATAAAGTCCCAGAGAAGTAGTGCTGGATTTTGACTGAAGCTGTCATTGATCACAACTTTTCCTCAAAGGAAAGTGTGTGTGCATGTGCACGCATGGACACTATTGTCTTCTTATTCATGAACACAAAGGTCTTTCCATTTATTTATATCTTCTTGAATTTCTTTCAGCAATATTTTTATTTTTCAGCAGACGATTCTTTCACTGACTTGATTAAATTTATTTCTAACTATTTAATATTTCTAATGCTATCTAAGATGAAGTTGCTTTTTGTATTTTCCTCTTTGGATTGTGTATAGGGGTATATAGACACGACTTCTTTTTGTTCACTTTTTATGTAGCAATTTTTCTGATTATGTTCATTAGCCCTGATAGCTTTCTTCTGGAGCATTTGGGGTTTTCTATGTATAGGATCATAAACTTTGTGAATGAAAATGTTTCTAACTTTCCAAACTGAATACTTTTATTTGTGTATTTATTTTAAAGCTCTGACATGAACATTTAGGGCCTCATTGGATGGCAACAGTGCTGAAGTAAGGCATTCTTGTTCCCATTTCTAGAAGGAAATTTCCAGGCTCTCATCATTGAACATGTCTGTTGTGGGATTTTCCTAATTACACTTTTTCAGATACAGGAATTTTTCCTATAGTTTTCTGAAAATATTTATCACAAAAAGGTGTTGGATTTTGTCAAGCGCCTTTTCTGTATCGATCAAGACATTCTGTTTTTTTATCCCTCCTTTGTGCTATTGTATTATGCAATATATTACTTCAATTAATTATATTGAACCACCTTTTCATTCTTGGTATTGTAAAAATCCCACTGGTCACACTGAATAATCTTTTTAATATGGTATTCAATTATATTAGCTAATATTTTCTCAAGGTTTTGGCACTTACATTCAAAAGAGATATTGGTGCATAATTTTGTTTTTCTTGTAGTTTTATATGACTGGTATCATAGAAGGAATTAGAAAATATTTCCTCCTTTTTCACTTTTTGGAAGAGTTTGAGACAGATTTGTGATGACTCTTCTTTAAATGAGTGGTAGAATTCCCTTGCGAAAACATTTGGTTTAGGATTTTTCTTTATTGAGAGATTCTTTACATGTTATAGGTCTGTTGAGATTTTCTTATGGCAGTTTAGGTAATTTGTCTATTTCAATAAATGTATCCATTACTTTATATTATCTAACTTGTCATTTGCTGGTATACAGTTGTTCAGGTGTAACTGTACTTGGCATATAATTGTTTAGTAGTTGTATCCCTGGTTTCATTTCTTATTTTAGTTATTTGTTTCTCATGTCTTTTGCTTTGTCACTTTGGCTAAAAAATGTCAATTTTATTGATTGTTTTAAAGAAGTGAATTGGTTTCATGGATTTTTCTATTCTCTTTTTGTTTATTTTTACAATAATTTTTATTATTTCTTTCCTGTGCTAACTTTTGTCTATTCTATCTTATTTTGTAGTTCTTTAAGATGTAAAGTTATATTTTTGAATTAAGATTATTTTCTATTTTAATGTATGCAACATAGCTATGTCAATATTTTACTAGGCTGCCATGGCAGAAATAAACAAATGACAAGATTTTGAGAATTTTAAAGAAAAACTTCTGGAGAAGTTCCACAAAGAAAATTGACAATATTAAGCTATATGTTATAAAATATTCTGAAAGCCTTTTTTCTACTTGAATTTTCTAGAAATATATACTTTTTGTTTACTTTTATAATTCATTATGGTTTTTTGAAAATAAAAAGGTTTAGATTATTCTAAAGCAACTGAAGAATGTATCATCATTATCGCTGTCACTATCATCATTATCATTACCACTTTGGTCAGAGTATCAAAACATATACCCCTTTGGTCTGAGTGTGCTGTAGCAATTCATGAAATGGGTGAATAAAAATTGGGGCATGGAAGTGCCATTAGAATTATAGAAGTTAAAATTTGAATAGATTAGTTGTATGATGGTACTGAGGAATAGTACTGATGAAGGGATGAGATTTGGTTGTTGAAGAATGACAACTAAGATAGTTATTAGATCCCTTAGTGGCTAAAAGGGACACCCATATACTAGGAAGTCATCTCAAGATAAACTTGAATATATTTATTTTCGGGACCATAATTAATTCCATAAACAGTTGCCTGTGTTGAAAATGTTCATACTCAGATGTACTTTTCTGAGAGAAAAACTATGATGTCATATTAAAAAAAATGGCTTTGGGGTCCTGTTAGAGATTGGCCATGTGGCTTCATACAGAAAAGAAATAATAAAATTAATGCCTAGATTTTATCCTCTATGACTACAGTCACTCATCTCATTTGTCTCCTTTTCCTTTTTCAATGACTACATTATCTCCAAGTTATTCAAAGACTCAGAGTCATGGGAGATTTATCACACAGTAAAAAGGCAAGTTGTTCAAAGAACTTTTATCTCAGTTTTCAAGATTAATGGAAAAGTGTCTAGTTAAGATGATTTGAGATAGACTGTGTCATTACCCAGGATTCTGACATCTAGACAGCATGCTGAGTCAAAAAAACAAAAACAAAAAATAACACCATCAACATTACTTTATTACATTCTATGGCCACCCAGTGACCTCAGATCTTGAAGAGTCTGTGTTTAAAGTCACTACTCATTCTTTCCAGTTGCCAAGTACCTGAATATAAAGAAATGTATTTTGTAAACCAGCCATCTGTTCATGATTTTTGTATTCAATATGACAAAGTGCTATGCTCACTCAACCTTTTCAGCACCAGAAGCTTCAGAAAGCCACTTGACATGGAAACATGTTCAAATCCTCTAACCTTTGAAAATTATATTTTCAGGGGCAATTTTTTATACTTCTGTTACTTTGTGATCTACAAGAGCCCCTATGGCATCTCAGTTTCCTCTTTTATAAAACAAAGTCTTTAGATGATTTAACATGCTAGAGCCATTATGGCCTGTACAGGGATGATTTTTCATGCCCAGTTTTACTGAAGTTTTATTGCTGACTTTAGCAACTAAGGAAAGTAGTCACCAGAGATCTAGATGATACCTGCAGTGATTTGTGGTCATTGAACAAAATAGATTCCTGAGGTATGTTTCATAGAGTTTGGACATTTGCCTTTCCAATGTCGGTTGAAAAACAATGAATACTTCAATGTAGTATGTGCTCTAGGAATCAATCTTACCAATCATGAAGTTCTCTTGGTAACAAAAGGGGTGTAACATGATTATTTAAGATGAAAATGCTAACTGATCTGTTTAACAACTTAATAGTTTAACAGCTAAGATGAAAATACAAAGCAGCAGTCAAAATAGGAAGACCAAGAAACAGAACTCAAATGAAAGAACAAGAGAATTCTCCAGGACTAGATGAAAAAAGAAAAACAATTTATCAGATAGAGAGTTTAGATTAATGATTATAAGGATACTCAGCAGCATGAAAAAAGACATAGAAACCATTAAAAAGGACCATCAGAAATAAAGAATGCAATATCTGAAATAAATAATACACTAGAAGGAATAAACAGTAGGTTAGATGAAGCAGAGGATCACATAAGTTATTTGGAAGACAAGGTAGAAAAAAATACTGGTCTCCAAAGGGGCACAGAGCCACTGTGCAGGGACCTCACATGCACAGTGGTTGGGCGAGCAAAAGGGAGGAGTGAGGATGCAATTTGCTACCACTCAGGGTGTCTCATAGATTGATCAAAGTGGGCCTCAGGGGCTCAGAGAGAGCCTTTTTCAATAGTGGGACTGAGCTGCAGTGCCGAGAATTGAGCACCCACAAAGGCCAGGCCAACAAAGAGGGTGGAGGGTAGACATGATTTGCTCCCACTCAGTTCACCTCAGGACTGATCAAAGGGTTGCAGACTCAGGTGTTTTATCGGTGTTGGCCTGATGCAAATGCACAGAGTGGACAGTGTGGGATGCCCAGTGCTCTGAGGACATGGGCTGGAAAACTGGGCACCTGTGATGATTGTAAATCAGACTAAGCCCCCATCCTTTCTGTACCACAGGAAAAGTAAACAACAGAGCCAGCCCCTCTGTGCCTGCAGGATCTGGGAAGACCTGCTAAATAGGTTTAAAATCAACAGGAGGCTTCCTGAGCATCACCCCCCACCCAAGAATAAAACAATAGGACCTTGAGCTGTGAAAAAACCTGAGATGGATCCAGAAGGAAGTCAGAAAGAGAGCACCTACAGCTGAGACAAATTTCACTTTGCTATCTTTCAGAACTTGTATGTTTTTTATTTATCACCTTTCTGCTTATTTAATATTTTTGTTTGTTTGTTTTTATTGTTTGATTTTTTATTCTCCCTTTCATATCACATATCAATTTTTCTGCCTTCGCTGCACTTGTATTCCAAATAAACATGACTTTTTGTCTTTTACTTTTTATTATTTTAATACAGATTGTATATTTCTTATCATACTATGTTATTCCAAATCCCACACAACACCTTTCCCTGGTCTTTATCCATTTCACCATCTTCCTGAGCTTTATTACTCTTGGTGTAAACTTTATTTGCTCTCACACTGTGCCAAGGTTTTTATCCCTTACTCTCACTATTTCTCCTCCATCTAACCTTGTATAAGCACTCTTCTTTCTAAAGTCAGCTCATATTCTTTTTCCCTTCTAATGAGGGTCTTAAATCTTTTTCAGCTTTTATAAACAGTGGCTAGTTGGATGAAATATCATGCTTACTTCTGTGCTCCTCCAAAGGAACTCCCATTTGTCTGTGACTTGTTTAAACTTTAAACGCCACAGAAAACTCTCCTATTGTTTTACTCCACTTAGCCTTCATCATGCCCCTGATCAGTTGAATGACGAATTTAATTTCATTATTGTCTCTACCATATTTTCCTTTCCCACACTTCTCTCAACCTGGGCTTTACTCCTTACTCTTATTAGTTTGCCTCCTCCATCCTCTCAAAATCATTTTTTCTTTACTGTAGACATCTCATATTCACTTTATGCTTTTCTACAATATTCTTATTGTCACCCCACCTTTATAAAACTTCATTTACCTATATTGCTATTGACCCTGCTATGGTTTTTCTTCAATTTTGCTCCCGTTCATCCCATACCTTTTCAATTTTACTTCAACCCCCATAGTGTACTTTTCCCTCTTTTTACCTGATTGTTTCCATCACACTTTCATGTTTTACTTGTGTTATAAATTTTGCTCTGTACCTTCCTTTGCTTTGTTCTATCTGAACTGTAATCAATTCTCCTCCCTCTCATTACAAAACATTTTCCCCACTTTTAGTCAACTCATATTCCCTTTGTTGTATCTTATATCCACAAAGTCTCTTCACCTATATTAATCTTAGTTCAATTTCAGTTGAGATTGCTCATGTGGTAGGGAGATTCTTTTTGCTGGCATAGGTTTGGTTGCCTGATAATACTGCTTTGTTAAATAAAAACTGTAAAATAGCACACAAGACAAGATAGGTATTGTGAATACCTGTAGCTGCTGAAGGGGAGGACCCACTAAAAGGAGCCAAAAACAGAAAAGCCAAGTACAACAAAAGAGTATACACAAATGGGAGAAAGGGGAGCCCTAGAGCTTCCAGACAAGGAGATCAAAGAGACTGCACTTTTGTGTACCACAGACACCCTACCACAGAAGTTGGCCTATGAAGGCAGCTAGTAAAGCAGAGCACCTTCAATTGCAGAAACAAATAAAAAGAGTCATCCAAAATGAGGAGACAACAAAAGAACATGCAATGGAAAGAAATAGAAGTTTCCCCCGTAAAAGAACTAAATGAAATGAATGCAAGCAAACTATCAGATATAGGATTCAAAAAATAATTATAAGGATGCTCAAGGGACTCACTGACAACTATGAGGAACTGAGAAGAAAAATAAAACAGTATGAAAAAGGAAACAGAAACTATAAATAAGAACAAAGAAGAAATGAAGAATAGAATATTTGAAATAAAAAACACACTAGAAGGAATTACAAGCAGGCTGTATGAAATAGAAGGCTGAATAGGTGGGCTGGAAGACAAAGCATAAAGAAATACTCAGGTAGAGAAGCTACATAAAAAAAGACTAAAAAATTATGAAGACTTAAGGGAACTGTGGGACAACATGAAATGCAACAATGTTTGAATCACAGGAATACCAAAATGAGAAGAAATGGAGCAAGGGATAAAAAATTTGTTTGAAAAAATAATGATGGAAAACTTGCCTAAACCAGAGAGGGGAAAGCCAAACAAGTGCAGGAAGTACAGAGGGTCCCAGTTAAGATGAACCCAAAGAGACTCAATCCAAGACATATCATAATTAAAATGCCAAGTTTTAAAAACAAAGAGAGAATCTTAAAGATAGCATGGGACAATCAGGAAGTAACATAGAAGGGAGTTCTGATAGGCTAACAGCTGAGTTCTCAATAGAAGAACTACATGCCAGAAGGGAATGGCAAAAAATATTCCAAGTAATAAAAAGCAAAGGTCTACAGCCAAGACCACTCAATCCAACAAGGCTCTCAATTAAAATTGAAGGTAAAATAAGAAGTTTCCCCGACAAAAGAAGAATAAACGAATACATCTCCACCAAACCACCACTGCAAGATATGCTAAAGGGCCTGCTTTAAGAATGGAAGAAAAAGAGTGAGATAGAAAGAGAGGAACACAGATACAAAGGAGGAAAAATGAGTAAGTATCTTCTAATAACAACCTTAAATGTAAATGGAATAAATGCTCCAATCAAAAGACATAGGGCACCTGAATGGATAAGAAAACATGATCCATACATATGCTGCCTAAAAAAGACCCAACTCAGAACTAAGGACCTACACAAACTAAATGTGAAAGGTTAAAGAAAATATTTCATGCAAAAGTACAGGTAAAAAAAAAGAAAAGGTGGGATAGCAATGCTTATACCAGACAAAATATTTCAAAATAAAAGCCATACAAAGAGACCCAGAAGGACAATTCATAATACTCAATGGAAGAATCTATCAAGAAGAAATAATCATTATAAACATATATGTACACAAAATAGGAGCACCAAAATGTATAAAAAAATCTTGGATGACTTCAACAAAGATATAGACAGCAACACACAAACTATAGGGGATTTTAACACCCCACTGTCAATAATGAATATATTTTCCAAACAAACTGTCAATAAGGACATTGCATCATTGAACAATGCCCTAGATCAAATGGACTTAGCTGATATACATGGAGCCTCTCATTACAAAGAAGCAAAATACACATTCTTTTCAAATGCACACAGAACATTTTCAAAGATAGACCACATGATTGGACACAAAACAAGCCTGAAAAAATTCAAGAATATTGAAATTATATCAAGCATTTTCTTGGATCACAAGGGCCTTAAACTAGAAAGCAGCCTCAAGTAAAAAAACTCTAAGTCATTCAAATTCATGGAGATTGAATAGCATGTTACTAAAGGAGGAATGAGTTAATAATGAGATCAAGAAAGAAATCGAAAGCTTACTGGAAACATTGAAAATTAACACACTACAGTCCAATAACCATGAGACACAGCTATGGCAGTCCTGAGAGGAAAGTTCATAGCAATACAGGACTACCTAAAAAGATAGAACTATTTCAAATACACAGCCTGACCCTACATATACAAGAATGGGAGAAACAACAATTTAAAAAAAGCCCAGAGTAAGTAAAAGGATGGAAATTTCCAAAATCAAGACTGAAAGAACAATTCTAAGGATCAATAAATCCAGGAGCTGGTTCTTTGTAAAGATAAACATGATTGACAAATCTTTAACCAGATTCATGAAGAGAAAAAAGAGAGGACTCCAATATGTAAAATTAGAAATGGAAGAGGAGAGATTACAATTGAAACCACAGAAATACAAAAGATTGTAAGAAATTACTATGAACAAATATATGCTAAGAAAATGAATCATGGGTGAAATGGACAAATTTCTAGAAAAATATATTTTTTAATCAGTAAACATTTATTGAATATCCACTATAAAATAGGTATTAGTTCTGGTTCTGTGAGAGATTTTTATTTTATTTTATTTATTTTTATTTTAATGGTTGTTCAAGTACAGTTTTCTGCCTTTTATTCCCATCCCAGACCATACCCCAGCCCTCCCCACCACTTTCCCATTTCCAACCCCCTTGTTTTTGTCCATGTGTCCTTTATACTTGTTCCTGTAAACCCTTCCCCTTTTCCCTGGAAATTCCTTCCCCTCTCCCCTCAGGTCTCTGCCAGCCTGTTCTCTATTTAAGTGTCTTTGGTTATGGAATTTTCTCAGAAAACTAAAAATGGAACTGCCTTTTGACCCAGCAATTCCACTGCTAGGATTATCTCCTAAGAACCCTGAAACACCAATCCAAAAGAACCTATGCACTCCAATGTTCATAGCAGCACACTTTACAATAGCCAAGTGTTGAAAGTAAGCTAGGTGCCCATCAGTAAATGAATGGGTAAAAAAAACTATGGTACATATACACAATGGAATTCTATGCAGCAGAAAGAAAGAGGAGCTCCTACCCTTAGCTACAGTATGAATGGAACTGGAAAGCATTATGCCAAGTAAAATAAGCCAGGCGGTGAAAGACAAATACCATGTGATCTCACCTTTAACAGGAACCTAATCAACAAAACAAACAAACAAGCAAAATAACAGAAAAATATAATCTTCTAAAGAGAATGAAGAAGAAGTAGAAAGCCTGAACAGACCAATGACAGGTGATGAAATCGAAGCAGTAATCAAAAAATTCCCAGCACACAAAAGCCCTGGACTGAATGGTTTCACAGGAGAATTCTACAGAGCATTTAAGGAAGAGCTAGCTAACCCTTATCCTTCAAAGACTATTCCAAAAAATCCAAGAAGACAGAAGACTTTCAAACTTTTTTTATGAAGCAAGCATCATCCTAATCCCAAAACCAGATAAAGAGACAACAAAGAAAGAAAACTACAGGCCAATATCACTGGTGAGCATAGATGCTAAAATCCTCAACAAAATATTGGCAAACCACATGTAGCAATACATTAAAAAGATCACATACCATGATCAAGTTGAATTCATCCCATGTATGCTTGATGGTACAGTATTCACAAATCAATTAAATTAATGTATCACATAAACAAAAGAAAGACAAAAATCACATGATCATATCAATAGATGTGGAAAAAACATTTGATAAGGTACAGCACCCATTTATAATAAAAACACAATGCATTGTGGAAGTAGAGAGAGCACACCTCAACATAATAAAGGTCATATACAAAAAACCTACAGTGAACAGCATACTCATTGGGGAAAAATCAAAAGCTTTCTACTAAGGTCAGTAAGAAGAAAAGGTTGTCCGTTTTCAGCACTTCTATTCAACATAGTATTGGAAGTCCTAGCCACAGAGATCAGACAAGAAATAGAAATAAAATTCATTAAAATTGGAAAGGAAGAAGTAAAACTGTCATTTCGTGCAGAAGACATGGCAGTGTACATAGAAAACCTCCATAGATTCCACCAAAAATCTACTTTATCTAATAAGTGCATTTGTCAAAACAGCGAGATACAAAGTCAATTCAGAAATCAAAGGCGTTTTCGTACACCAACAATGAAATATCAGAAAGAGAAATAATAAAAAAAAACCATTTGCTATAGCTGCAAGAATAATAACGTACCTAGGAATAAACTTATCCAAAAAGGTAAGAGAATTTTACTCAGAAAACTACACAACACTGAAGAAAGGAATTAATGAAGATATAAATAAATGGAAACATAAACTGTGCTCATGGATTGGAAGAATTAGCATCATCAAAATTCACCATTACCCAAATTAATTTATAGATTCAATGCAATCCCTATTATAATACCAATGATATATTTCACAAATATAAAACAAATGTTTCAAAAATTTGTATAAAAACATAAATGACCCTGAATAGCTACATCAATTTTGAGAAAGAAGAACAATGTGGAAAGGATCACAATACCTGACAGCAAACTATATTATAAGGCCACAGTAATCAAAAGAGTTGGCCCTGATATAAGAAAGACACATAGATCAATGGAACAGAATAGAGAGCTGAGAAATAAAACCAAGGCTCTATGGTTTATTATTCAAAAAAAGGTGACAGAAGCATAAAATGTAGTAAAATAGCTTCTTCAACAAATTATATTGGGATAGCTATATAAAAAATTTTAATTCAACTACCAATATACACCATACACAAAAATAAACTTAAAGTGGATAAAATATTTAAATATAAGTAATGACACCATAAAAGACCTAGAGGAGAACATAGGCAGAAAATATCAGATATTCCATGGAGCAACATTTTCACTGATATGTCCACTAGAGCAAGGGACATAAAGGGACGAATAAACAAGTAGAACTTCATTAAAATAAAAAGCTTCCAATGTGAAGTGATATCTCATTGTGGTTTTAATTTGCATCTCTCTGATGGCTAGAGATGCCATGCATCCTTTCATATGTGTCCGGGCCCTCTGTATGTCCTCCTTTGAGAAATATCTGCTCATGTTCTTTGCCCATTTTTTAATTGGGTTGTCTTCCTGAAGTGGAGTCATGTAAGTCCTTTATATATTTTGGAGACCAAACATTTGTGCTAGTATCATTTGCAAATACATTTTCCCACACAGTTGGTTCTCTTTTCTTTTTGCTGATGTTTTCATTAGCTGTGCAGAAGCTTTTAACTTTGACGAGGTCCAATATGTTTATATTTTCTTTTATGTCCTATTCTTTGCAGCAGCATGGATGGATATGGAGTGTACATGCTAAGTAAAATAAATTAGACCATGAAAGACAAATACCACATGATCTCAGCTACAACTAGAACCTAATCGATAAAATAAACCAGCCAGCAAAATATATCCAGAGATACTGAAATAAAAATCAAACTGACAGGAACCATAGGGGATGTGTGAGAGGTATAATGGAGGAAAAAGGAGATGGGGCATCAAAGATCATTCATAAAGAACATATGAGAAAAGCCAAAGTGGGTAGGTTCCAGGGTGGGAGGCAGGGATGTGTGGGATGAGTGGGCATATTGTGGTGAAAATGGAGACTACTATACTTGAACAACAATAAAAAAATAAGTAAGTAAATAAATAAGAAGCTTCTGCACAGCTAAAGAAAACATCACCATAATGGAAAGGGAAGGAACTATATGGGAAAATATACTTGTCAATGATACCTCAGACAACGGTTTAATCTCCAAAATATATAAAGAATTCACAGAACTCCACTCCAGGAAGACAAACAATCCAATTAAAAAATGGGCAAAGGACCTGAACAGATATTTCTCTAAGCAGGACATACAGAGGACTCATAGACATTTGATAGGATTATCAGCATCACTAGCCATCAGATATGCAAATTAAAACCACAATGATATACCACTTTACATTGGTCAAAGTGGCCATCACAACAAATCAACAAATAACAAATGCTTGCGAGGTTGTGGAGAAAAATGAACCCTAGTGCACTATTGGTGGGAATGCAGACTGGTGCAACCACTGTGGAAAACAGTATGGAAAACTAAACTAAACTAAAACTAAACTAAACTAGTCCTCACAAAACTAAAAATGAAACTGACATTGGAACTTCTGAGATTATATTCTAAGAACCCTGAAACACCAATTCAAAAGAACTTATGCACCTCAATGTTCATAGCAGCAGAATTTACAATAGCCACATGTTGGAAGTAACCTAAGTGCTCATCAATAAATGAGTGGATCAAAAACCTGTGGTACATTTACAAGATGGGATACTAGGCAGCAGAAAGAAAGAAGGAGATCCTACCCTTTGCAACAGCATGGATGGATCTGGAGAGCATTGTGCTATGTTAAATAAGCCAGGCAGTGAAAGACAAATAGCATATGATCTCACCTACAAGAGATTTATGTAGGTATTAACTTTAAAAATGCTAAAAGAGCTTTTGTAATATATAAAATTATTTATTGCCCTTATAAGCAGTGAAATATTAACTTTTGAGATCATCTTTTCTATTGAAACCCACACTTGAACATATGACTTGGCACAATGTCTGGATCCTGATAATAATTGATAATGTAACAAAAATGGCACAGCCTTAGACAACTGAACCATCTCTAGGTGGGTATATAGGATACTTCAGTATTAGAAAGGCCTGAAGTAATGCTTTGATGACTTTAAAGTTTCAAATAATTTCTCTTAGCATTCCTCAAGCTTTCTAAGGGATATAGATTCATAACATTTTCTGGATTCTCCCCATGCCATATATAGGAAATAAGGTATCTAATGGACACTTTCCCAAACTCTTTCCTCCGCTCCCTGACTTGATGTTGCAGCTACAAGTGTTTGTGTGCAGTGTTTCTCCAAAAATGTTACAGCCTTCCTCTTTCAGACCTTATGGTGCATATAATTAACCTCATTTTTATCCCTGAGTCCCACTGTATCCATCTGCGTGCTTTTACCATGTTTTGTATACTTCTCAGTATACACTTAATTGGGAGGGAGAATGAGGAAGGACACTCATTTTAACCTCTCCATTTTCTCTGTGCTGAGGACAAGATGATACAGCTTCCAGGTACCTCTTCCTTTCCAAGTAGGCTGTTGTCTCTGAAACATATGATGAATCACACTGGACTTGGCAATTGGTATATCATTGAAGGAGATTTAGAAATAGTATCCCTTGATTCTCATTTCCTTCCCAGTCTCTGCCTTTCAAGAATTTTGTCCTATGAAATAGAACAGAATTCAAGCACAAATTATAAATATTTCTTTATTTGGGGCATATATACATTCTATAAAAGTTTAAACCACTGCCATATTTTAATACCATTACAGTAAATCCCTAGCTTCTAATCTAGAAAAACTTCTGGTCTCTCCAGACTGAGGTCTACAGCCCTCCTCACCGTACATATCCCATGGTCTAATTCACATGAGATATTTATTTCTCTTTCTGTGCTTCTCAATTTAGCATGTGGATCATTTTGCCTGAAACACTCTTCCTCTGGTTAGTGTGGCTAAATCTTAATCATCTTTCTTGTCTCAGTGTCAGAATACCTTTCCAAACATTTATTTCATGACACTGCAGCCCTCTGTGCTGCAATGTAGGCAGCTACCATTCTTCTGGTTGTCTCTATGTTACAGACCACCCTAAAACATAGTGCCTTAAAGCAACAAAAGTCATCTCTATGGCATATGCATCTGCAGTCTGCTGACAGCTCAGTGATAATGCTTTAGGTGGCATTGGTGGGTTTGATTAGTTGGGGCTGGAGTATCCACTTCCCAGAAGGCCTCACTCTGTCAGGTGAGTTCATCCTGGATGTAGCCTGGGAGCTTAGCCTGGGTTATTGTGTGTGGACATTAGTTTCTCTTTACATGAGTCTTGTCATGGGGCTGCTTGAGCTTCCTCATTAAATGGCAGTGATATTTTAAGGTTAAAATTCCAAGAGACAATAAATGTAAGCCTCTTATTTCTTTTTTTTTAATTTTTTATTTTAGTTGTTGTTCAAGTACAGTTTTCTGTCTTTTACTCCCATCCCATTTCATCCCCCCCAGTG
>PVKM010031846.1:0-16634 GCA_004027735.1 Carollia perspicillata | reverse complement strand
TAAATGTACCTACCTTTTAGGATTGCTGTGAGCATTAAATGAGATAATGCATATAAATGGCCTAGCATAGAGACAGGTACTTAGTAAACTCGCAATAAGAGTAAGATGTTATTAGTATTTTATATATGCCATCTTCCCACAGATTAGCCTTTGACACAATTAGGAAGTGGTTACCATTTTCCCCTTTTACTGGTTGTTTCATCCAAACGTCCAGGCCCGTAGTATCTCCTTGCTCTCTTCCTCCATCAATATCTGTTAAACGAATATTCATGAAGACCATCCTATGAGCCAAAGGTTGCATTTAATGGAATTTAGAAGGAAACTCTGCTCAAGAATCTCTTGAACTACATGGTGGTCCAGGCTTCGGAGTGGTCAGGGCAGAGGTTTGGGAGGGAGCATTAGAGATGGCTTTTGCGACATCCGGTAAAGATGGTGGCGTAGGCAGACATGGCTCACCTCTTCACATAACGACATTAAATTACAACTAAAATATAGAACAACCATCACTCAGAACTGTCAGAATTTGAGTTGAATGGAAGTCTGACAGCTACAGAATTAAAGAAACCAACCACATCCATCCAGACTGGTAGGAGAGGCGGAATGGGCTGGCCCCACACCCGCATGTGGTAGTTTAAAATTCAGGAGGGATATCTCAGGGCAAGGAGTCCCAGCCCCACACCAGGGCCCCCAGCCAGGGTTCCAGTGCCAGGAAATCCCCACAACTTCTGGCTGAAAAAACCAGCGGGGATTGAGTCAGTGGAAGAAATTGCTGGAGCCCTAAGCGGTTCCTCTTAAAGAACCGACACATGGACTCTCCTACTCAGACTCACTCCCTCTGAGCCCCAGCACTGGGGTAGCAGCTTAAAAGGCACCAGTGGCATACAGTGAGGACCTGAAGTGTCTGGCATCAAGACAAGCAGAGGCCGTTTTACCTTTTCTAAACCCTCTCCCCACAGAGCCGGCAAGCAGGTGCCATATCTGAGACTCCACCAACCTGGCTAACACTGTGTGATCTGCCTTGGAGATCCCCAGAGACTCCGCCCCACCCAATGTACAGGACCACCCAAGCTACTTTTCCATATGAATGGCTGGTCTTGGCTCATGCTTCACAATTTCCCAGATCTTAGCAAACTAGCCACAGCTGGCTTCAGTGAGCCTCAGTCCTGGCACTAGCAGCAACCAGCCTAGATTCACAGTTTGGCTTTGTTGGGGAATCTCCAAGCCCAGCACAACTAGCGGCCATTTTAGGTATGTCAGGCAGGGTGGCCCTGGGAAAATATAGGTGGGGGCTGACCTTGGCCTACAGCACCCAGGAAACCCCAGGGCCAGTGCTTCCAGTGGACAGCCACAGACCATGTCAGAGCACCACCACCCAGCCCCTGCACAGCTGATTCTCTATGGAGGGCAGAGGTTGGTGGTCAGTGGTCACAGCCAGTCCTTGCAGCTGACCGGCTTGGGTAAATCCCCCTCATTGATCCGCCAACAACAATGAAGGCTCAACTATAAGAGGTGGGTGTACTGAGCCCACACAGAGGGCACACGTCAAATATCCAGCTTGGGTGATAGGGGAGGATGTGCCACTGGACCCCACAGGACACCTACTACATTAAGCCACACTACCAAGACACGAAGTCGAGCAGCTCTACCTAATGCATAGGAACAAACACAGGGAGCCTGCCAAAATGAAGAGACAAAGAAATGTGGCCCAAATGAAAGAACAGATCAAAACTCCAGAAAAAGAGCTAAATACAATGGAGGCAGAACAATCTATCAGATGCACAGTTCAAAACACTGGTTATAAGGATGCTCAAGAAACTTAGTGAGGACCTCAACAGCATAAGAAAGATCCACTCAGAGATGAAGGATACATTAATTGAAATGAAGAACAATCTACAGGGAAACAACAATAGAGTGGATGAAGCCGAGAATCAAATCAATGACTTGGAACATAAGGAAGCAAAAAGCAACCAATCAGAACAACAAGAAGAAAAAAGAATTTTAAAAAATGATGATAGCATAAGCAGCCTCTGGGACAACTTCAAGAGGTTCAACATTCTCATCATAAAGGTGCCAGCAGGAGAAGAGAAAGAGCAAGAAATTGGAAATCCATCTGAAAAAAATAGTGAAAGAAAACCTCCTTAATTTGGTGAAGGAAATAGACATGCAAGTCCAGGAAGCACAGAAAGTCTCAAACAAGATGGATGCAAAGAGGCCCACACCAAGACACATCATAATTAAAATGCCAAAGGTTAAAGATAAAAAGAGATCTTAAAAACAGCAAAAGAAAAGAAGTTAGTTACCTACCGGGCAGTTCCCATAAGACTCTCAGCTGATTTCTCCAAAGAAACTTTGCAGGCTAGAGAGGATTGGCAAGAAATATTCAAAGTCATGAAAAGCAGGGACCTACAGCCGAGATTGCTCTACCCAGCAAAGCTATCATTTAGAATAGAAAGGCAGATAAAGAGCTTCCCACACAAGAAAAAGCTAAAGGAGTTTATTGTTACCAAACCATTATTATATAAAATGTTAAAGGGATTATTGAAGGAGAAGAGCAAAATCAAAACTATGAACAATAAAATGGCAAAAAATACATATCTAAAAACAATTGAATCTTAAAAAACAAATTAAGCAAACAAGAAGAACAGAAACAGAATCATGAATATGGAGACCATTTTGATGGTTCCAGATGAGGGGGGCTGGGGGAGAATGGATGGAGAGGTGAGGGGATTAAGAAGTACAAATAGGTAGTCACAGAATAGCCGTGGGGATGTAAAGTGCAGTGTAGGACATGGAGTAACAAAGAACTTACACGCACGACCCATGGACATGACCAATGGTGTGGGGATGGCCCGAGGGAGTGGAGGGTGCTGGGTGGAGGGGGGCAAAGGGGGAATAATTGGGACAACTGTAACAGCATAATCAATAAAATATAATTTTTAAATTAAAAAAAAATGGCTTTTGCTAACCATACCTATCCTCCCTCAAATTCTGACAGGAAACCCCCCACAACATACTACAGTCTGACCAAAGTAATTAGGTGTCGATTACTTTGTAAGAGATGTAAATAATGGTGATGCGAGGAGTCTAAAGGCAGAAAAAGTGGAAAACCACTGGTCTAGTTATTCTCATAAAAAGATCTGATGAGATGAATTTATGCTGTGTGTACTCAGTAAAAAGTAAAAGAAGGTTACACTTTAACAGAAACAAAAATCTTAAGATGAAGAAGTGAAGAGCTAGACTTGGAACGTAGGGGCCCAGCTGAGAGCAGGAAGTGGGAACAGGCCTTCCCAGAACCCTGACATTGTAACCCGTGGCTTTTCCTGCTCGTGTGATCACGCAGTGCACCCATTTCTACTTCTTGGATATCTTTTATCCTCACAGTACTGAGAATGCCACCTTTCCTCGCTCTCTGGTCTCTTCCTTCTTTCTCTCCTACGCTGAGGGGAAGGGGTTCCTCAGGCAATAAATGCCTTCAGCACTTGGAGAGCGCCTTTCATTTTAATGTGGGATCCTTTCGCTGGGAGTGTTAAAGAGAGGCAGAGAATATGAGAATGAGTGTGTATGTATGTGTGTGAGTTGGAGCCTTTATTCCCAGAAGGGAAGAAGGGGACGGGCGGAGGGGGGGGGCGGGGAGTAGGGGGGCGCCAAGGTTGGCTTGAGAGTTATTGTCAATCCCCTTTGGCGGCGTGCCTGGCTTGAAGAAGCACGTGTGGACCTCGCTGGTGAGGAGGTGAGAGTCTGGGGCTGAGACCCACGTGGTGGTTTGTTTCCATTTCTCGGCCAGAGGACGGAAGAAACATTGAGTTATATTACAGTTCAGGATCCAGGTTCAGTTAAAAAGAAAAGAAAAGGAAGATATTACCACTGAGGAGGAGCATCAGTGCCACTTTAAATCTGTTTATTATAGCACAATGATTTTATTCTATGTAATAAGGATTTTATTCTTTCTAATGAAATGTAATGATTGTACAGGTAAAAAGGATGGAACAGTCACAAAAGTCCTATGAATAACCCATAAATTCACTCAAACCTTAAAAGAAAGGTAGATTTTTCTTTAATAAGCTTAAACGTAATCTGATTACCACACTAATATATTTTAATTGTTGACAAAGTTAAAAACAAAGAAAAGCACAAGGAAGAAACTAAACATCAGCCAAAAGCCCCTTCCCCAAACACTCTTAACATTGAGTATATTTGTTTCAGTGGGTTTTTTGCCTATCTACATTTTAGTAAGTATCGTAAACTAAGTATTGTTTTATAATCTGTTTTTAGTTACAAAATATGACTATTTGACTATAAAATATTTTACATAATTTTATTTTTTGGAATGTTTAATTTTTGAATGTTTTACATGCACATGTGACAAATTCAAATGATATAAAACAGCATACAATGAAAAGGAAGCCTCCTTCCTACCCCTCTCTCCTAGCCACTGGTTTTTGTGGATCCTTCTAAAAGCATACTATATGTTTATGTACAAATACATATACTTTTTTAAACACAAAGGGTTGCATACTGTACATACTGTTCTGGACCTTGCTTTTTTCCCTTAACCACGAGTCTCCTCAATCCTGTTATACCAGCACATGAAGGGCTACCTCACACTTTCAGACAATCTTTTTGCAACTGTGTAATTTGTTGCAGGGCTATGCCATTGATGAACCTGGTTATCCCAATGGGTTGTCCTAATCATTTACTATTACAAACAGTTAAATGAACTTGCATGTATAATTTTTGCATATGTACAGTATTTCCTTTTTTAAATTTATTTTTTATTTATTGCTTTTTAGAGAGAGATAGAAACATCCATTTGTTGTTCCACTTATGCATTCATTGCTTGATTCTCTTTTAAGATTTTATTTATTTACTTTTAGAGAGAGGGGAAGGGATGAGAAAGAGAGGGAGAGAAACATCAGTGTTCTAGAGATACATGGTTTGGTTGCCTGTTGCACCTGGGACCTGGCCTGCAACCCAGGCATGTGCCCTGACTGGGAATGGAACTGGTGACCTTTTGGTTCACAGTCCACTGAGCCACACCAGCCAAGGCTCATTGGTTGATTCTTTATGTGTCCTGACCAGGGATCGAACCCACAACCTTGATGTCTTTGGACAATGCTCTAACCAACTGAGCTGCCCAGCTGCAGCGTCCAAAGATGCTGTATAAACATCTTTATGTTTAATGAACAATTTGTATTTTTCTTCTGTTGTTAGTAGCTAGTACAGTATTTCTGTAGGATAAGTTTTTGGAAGTGTAGGTTATAAGCTGTATGCATTTAAACATTTAAGAGCTAGCCCTGGCCTGGTTGCTCAGTTGGTTGGAGCACCATCCCATACTCCAGAAAGGTGCAGGTTCCGTTCTCTGTCGGGACACATACTTAGGCTGCAGGTTCAACCCCCAGTTGAGGCACGTATGGGAGGCAACCAATCGATATCTCTCTCCTTCCCTCTCTCTCCCTTCCTCTGAATTGATAAACATATTCTCTGGTGAGGATTAAAATAAATTTTTAACAGCTAGTTCCAAATTGCCTTTTATAGAGCTGGCCCAATTTACATATGCCCTCACCAATGCAGTGCATTATCGAACTATTTTATTTTGACCACTTTGATAGGTTCAAATGGTATTTCATAGTCTTAATGTGCATTTCTCTTACTGACAGTGAGCTTGTGCATCCATTCATATTTTAAGAGCCATTATAACATTATTTTATGATTTTATATTTCATGGTAGCATTTACTGAGGGTTCTAAACAGAGAGGACACTTGTTTTATGCAAACAGCTGGATGAATTTTATAACGTATTTTGACATCCATGTAACCATTACCCAGACTGAGATCTAGAGCATTTCTGTCACCCCTGAGAAGTTCCCTTGTGCCTCCTTCCTGTCAGTGCCACTCCCAGGCAGCTGCTACGTCAACTTCTACCACTATAGATAAGTTTCGTCCATTCTTGAATTTCATGTAAAGGGAATAATACAGTATGTGCTCTTTGTGTTTGAATTCTCTCACTCAGTGCATTTTTGAGATTCATTGATGTTCTAGTATGACATCATTTTACATAGCAGAAAGGAATGAAATATATGTACATGCCATAATTCCATCACTTTTTAATGTAAACCAGTCCCCAAACTGTTACTCTTTGAGTTGTTTTAAATTTCTGGGGGTTGCAATCAGGGTGATAGTAAACATTCTTGTAGCTAAGTATTTGCTACAAATATATCTGGGTCAATGGATACATCAATTCAAGGCTTTGATTATGTATTTTTGATTTGCACCTATGAAGCTTGCATGGGTGTACTGTCCTACCAGAAAAGAATGAGGGTGCTCATTTCAAGGAAATTATACATCCTTGAACCCTCATCTACACTGTGTATAACAATGAAGTTTTTGTTTTGATAGGTGAATCAGTGAATACTGATGTTACGATTATATTTTCCTTTTTTTGGAAATGTTGGACATCTTTATGTTTAATAAACAATTTGTATTTTTCTTCTGTGGTTAGTAGCTTGTTCTTGTTCATACTTTATGTTTAGTTTCTTGTTTTTCTTCCTAATTAATGAGAGTTTTTATATAGTAAGAATATTAATGTCTTGTCCTGGCTGGGTGGCTCAGTTGGTTGAAGCATAGTCCCATACACCAGAGGTCTGCAGGTTCGATCCCCAGTCGGGGGGCATAGAGGTGGCAACCAGTCGATGTTTCCCATGTCGGTGCTTCTCACTCTCTCTCCCCCTTCCTCTCTCTCTAAAAGAGCAATAAAAACAGATCCTCAGGTGAGGATTTAAAAAAAAGAAAATTAATGTTGTTCTAAAAACTTAAAATTTTCTTATTTAAAAATTTTGTACTTTTCTTTTAGAAGTTTAAAATCTAAAGCCAAAAGAACAGAAATCTAAAAATCTCATTCTCCAAGGATAATCTTTGTTAACATGTTTTCCTATGCAAGGTATAGAAAATATACTTTTTTTTTTACAGAAATGGAACCATCCTTTACACGGTTTTTATACTGATACTATTTTTAAAAAGATTTTTATTTATTTTTTAGAGCAAGGGGAAGGGAGAGAGAAAGAGAGGGAGAGAAACATCAATGTGTGTTTGCCTCCCTCCCACATGCCCCCACTGGGGACCCAGCCTGCAACCCAGGCGTGTGCCCTGACTGGGAAGTGAACTGGTGACCCTTTGCTTCGCATGTGGGCACTCAGTCCACTGAGCCACACCAGCCAGGGCTATACTGATACTATTTTTAAAACCACTTTTTAGCTTAATACACCTCATCATATAATTGCATCTATCTATACATATTTTTATCCTCACTTGAGGATGTTTTTTTTTTATTGCTTTTAGAGAAAGAGAAACATTAAAATGAGAGAGAGAAACATCGATTAGTTGCCTCCTGCATACGACTGGACCTGGGATTGAACCCTTAGCCTAGGCATGTGCCCTGACCGGAATCAAACCCGAAACCCTTAGGTACCGGATGGTGCTCCAACCAACTGAGCCACACCAGCCAGGGCATAACACCATCTATGTATTTTTAATTTAAAAGCAATATTTTGTCATTATAAAACATTTAAATATCACAGGGAAAAAATGTAGTAAGTCTAAATTCCTGTCATTCTGCTCTCCAGTGATATTCACCACAAACAGTTCTTTGTATATATAGTCTTTCATATCTTTTTTCTGAGGTCTTCTACCCTTCTACCATTCTGCAGCCTCTTTCTCTTGGTGGATCCTGGTTTGGGGCTTCACAGGCTTTCACCAGAGAGACTGGTTAACTATTTTAGGTAGATTTTTATCATAAGCCGGAGTTTTCTAATCTTTTTAATATTAGAAAATAATATTTGTTTCCCTTTAGGCAAAGAAGTAAAAAGAAGGAAACCAGATAATGCACTATTGCCTCACCCTCTTTGACCTTACAATTTTTAAAAACATAATATTAAACATGGCTTTAAAATGACAACAATCTAGAATACAGAATGAAAAATGAGAGCCTTCTGTCTTTCAGTTTCTCTCCCCAAAATAACCACTGTTGATAGTTTTGTGTCATTCCTTCTAGAAAAAACTTCTATGTATCAATGCACAACTCCAGCTCTAGCCCAGTTGTATGACTTTCCTTAGTCATTTAAAACATGTCCCCCAGGCCCTGGCTGGCGTAGCTCAGTGGATTGAGCGCGGGCCTGCGAACCAAACAATCGCAGTTCGATTCCCAATCAGGGCACATGCCTCGGTTGCAGGCCAGTTCCCAGTGGTGGACGCACAAGAGGCAACCATACATTGATATTTCTCTCCCTCTCTCCTTCCCTTCCCCTCTAAAAATAAATAAAAATAAAATCTAAAAAAAAAACATGTCCCCCAAACTCTGGTGTCTGTAGACCTAGCGGCTTGCACTTCAGTTGGGTAAAGACGAGCTCTCTAGTCAAACAACTTGACGACTAAGATATAGTCTCTTGATACTGAATGGCAGGCAAACACGACTGAGAAATTTGTCACGTGATGGAGAGCAAGCATGGTCTCATTTAATCTCACCAGAGATCTTCCCTTTGGTATGATTAGATATCAAATATTGTCTTTGTTTGACTCCCTGGGTTGTAAATATTTTGTGTCCTTAACATTCTCATCAGCACACACGATTTATACCATGTTACCCGAATTAAGCAAAGTACTCGTAGGTCTGAGAGACTTGCTTTACAATTCCTTAAAGGGAGACCCATATTTATGATTTTATGTAATCCTTTCTAAAAGGAGCTTGTTTCCATAATAGCTCAGCAGCTCGGTATATGTATATTTCATTACACAATAGGGAACATTCTCTCTTTATATACGTGTGTATATATATATATCCCTAACTTAGCATCTTTCACTTAAAACATCTTGAAAGTCCTTCCATGTGAGGACATAATGGATCTATAGAAGAAGATAGTTCTTAACTCAGGGGTAGATTTTTAATGTTAACGAATTGTCCTGCACTCTTCATAGCCTGTGGCTGGCCCTGTTGTCTTATCCCATTGGTTTCTGAGGGCAGAGGGTCCAGGGAATTGGAACGCTAAACCATCACACCCAGACTGAGATCCCCTCACTCAGTCTCCCTGTGTGACATTCCTCAATGGCACAACTCTTGGTGTCAACACTAAATTTTGTTTTTCTGTCTCTAGTTTCCCTCCTCCCAGTCACCATCCATGCATGCGGATGGCTGAAGAACGAACGCCTTCTCAGGCTGCTGCATGAGGTCTCAGCATTTCTTCTCCCTTGCACCCTGCCCGCTGATGTCTTCTATTTCCACTCCAGGGGAAGCCGTATGTCTTTGACCGTGTGTTCCCCCCAAACACGACTCAGGAGCAAGTTTACCATGCATGTGCCATGCAGATTGTCAAAGGTAATGGCTGTAGTTTTCAAATGTATTTTTTCAGGCTCCCCATCCCCTACCCCAGTTCTTTCCACCAGTGCTTTTTCTCCACCATCTCTTGCAGATGTCCTTGCTGGCTACAACGGCACCATATTTGCTTATGGGCAGACATCCTCAGGGAAAACACATACCATGGAGGTGAGGCCTCTGACTTCCATGGAGGGTGAGAGGCTGCGACTGTTAATGGGAGACCAGGAAATCCCAGTGAGGGAAGGGCTAGGAATCAAGGGCTGCCTGGTGCAGAGGTAGCTGGGTCCAAGGATGAACCGAGGGGCAATGATCCAATGCAAGTTTAATGCAGTCCCTTCAACCTGCTGTAGTGTACCCGCCTTTTCACTACACCAGTTTTCTCCTTTTGATCTGGAAACGCAACAGCAATGAAAGTTCAAAGGGCCACTCGGTTCTGCCCTCCTTGCATGAAAAGTTAGACAAGGCAGTGACCAGCTCCCAGCGTAGGATGGCTCCCATCCACTATCACCTTTGTGCTCATCTGCGTTCCTCTGAGTTGTCTCATTCTGCCTGAGCTCCAGCCTTATTCTGGAATGCCCTTACTCCCCAGGGAAAGCTGCACGACCCCCAGCTGATGGGAATCATTCCTCGAATTGCCCGAGATATCTTCAACCACATCTACTCCATGGATGAGAACCTTGAGTTCCACATCAAGGTGATCAGGGCATGGCCCTGGGTGCCCTCAGATGGGGACTGGGTGGGGAAGATCTCATATGAACTCACTGACATCCTGGGCACCCCAACTTACTCTCCCCTCTGGTACCTCAGTCCTTCTCCCCTAAGATACTCTCTTCTCCTCCTGCTGCCACTGTGGGAGCAGGTCATGTTAGCTGGAGATTCCTTAAGACAGGCCCTCTTCACCTCACACTCCTCCTTTCTCCCTAACCAGGTTTCCTACTTTGAGATTTACCTGGACAAAATTCGTGACCTTCTGGATGGTGAGTGGGGGCGTAAGGAGGGCAAGGAAAAGAAAGATCACATTGCTCTTGGGTTTAGGTACTACTTGGCAAGAGGAGCGGAGGGCACACGAGGGCACACACACCCATACCTGAGTCCCTTGCCTCGAGTCACCAAGGTTTCCAAAAACCGAGAGGGTCAAAGGAGGAATTGAGTTGCGTAGGCCTGTCTATAAATAGCCCGAGATGGGCTGGACCCCTGGAGCTGTGATCCTGGAGGAAGAGAAACTGCAGGGAGTTTAGGCTTCACAGGAGAGTCTTCCCTTTTGCACATAGAAGAAACCAGCATCTGAGTGGGCTACAGGGCGCAGGGGTTGGAGGGAGGGGGAGGGGGAAGTGATGGCCTTCCTCACCTGTGTTGTCTGATTCAGTGACCAAGACAAATCTGTCTGTGCACGAGGACAAGAATCGGGTGCCATTTGTCAAGGTGAGAGGGGACAGGGGCACCCATTGTATTTTGAGCGTGGGTATGGGAGGAGGGAGGACCGTGACCCAGAAGTTGGAGGGTGGGTCTCCTGGAGGGGTGAGATGTGCCAAGGGGCTGGGGAGAGTCTGGGCCTTGGAAAGGACATTGTCTGGAAAGGCCATTCTGTCAGCTGTGCAGGTAATGGAATTTGCAGGTCACAGTGTATGGGCCCTTGTCCATTCACCCCCTGCAGGGTTGTACTGAACGCTTTGTGTCCAGCCCGGAGGAGATTTTAGATGTGATTGACGAGGGGAAATCGAATCGTCATGTGGCTGTCACCAGTGAGTGGGAATATAAGAGACTTTTGAGTCTGGGGTCCACCTCTCCTCTGTGCCTTTGGGGATTGAGAGACTCAAAAGAGAGCAAGGGAAGACTGTCCTCCAGAGGAGAAGGGACCCTGTGACCCTGCTGCCTGGGAAATGTAGTTGCGGGACCCTCTCTCTTGCTGGGTGGGGTCGAGGTCAGGGGAGGCCAGGCTGAGGGCTTCAGTCTGCGGGGCTGGTGCGAGGACTCTCTCTGCCTTCCTCTTGCAGACATGAATGAACACAGCTCTCGCAGCCACAGCATCTTCCTTATCAACATCAAGCAGGAGAACATGGAGACCGAGCAGAAGCTCAGTGGGAAGCTGTATCTGGTGGACCTGGCTGGGAGTGAGAAGGTTGTGGGTCTTGGGTGGGGAAGGGGGGTGGTGGTGAGGGAAGGAAGCCTTGGGGAGAGGTGGCTTCTTTTAAAAATCAAAATAACTTTTTTCATTGAGACATAATTCATGTTCCATAAAGATCACCATTTAAGAGTGTACAATTGAGTGGTTTGGGGGACATTTGCAATGTTGTGCAACCATCACCCCCTAATTCCAGAACATTTTCATCACCCATTAACATCCCCTGGCAACCGCTGTCCTCCCCTCCCCCATCCCCTGGCAACCGCTAATCTGCTTTCTGTCTCTATGGATTTTCCTTTTTTGGACATTTCATGTAAATGGGATCATATAATATGTATGATGTGTAGGTGGGAGGGGGTGGATTTGGCGAAAGAATTTAGGGAGATAGAGAAAGGGCCTTCTCTGTCTCCTTTACCTTTATCTTTGGAAGCTCTGCCCTACCTGGAGAGGGGGGAGGAAGAGCCCTCTCCCTGTGCACTGGCTCCTGACACACTTGTCCCTTAATGCCCTGGTAGGTCAGCAAGACTGGAGCAGAGGGAGCCGTGCTGGACGAGGCAAAGAACATCAACAAGTCACTGTCGGCTCTGGGGAACGTGATCTCTGCCCTGGCCGAGGGCACCGTGAGTGTTCCTCCGGTCCTCTAGCCCTCAAGGTCCCTCCTCATCTCCCACCTCCTCCTAATGCTGCCATCTAACCATGCCCCTCCTCGTGGACTGCCCGATTTCTGGCCCAGCCCTGTCCTTTCTGATTCCCCTGTTACATTTATTTTTCTAATTCACGTCTCCCTCCTCCCCCAGAAAAGCTATGTTCCGTATCGTGACAGCAAAATGACCCGGATTCTTCAGGACTCTCTGGGAGGAAACTGCCGGACAACTATGTTCATTTGCTGCTCACCATCCAGCTACAATGATGCGGAGACCAAGTCCACCCTGATGTTTGGGCAGCGGTCAGTGGCAGTGTCCCCAGCTCCCTGCCCAGCCCCTGCCGCTCTCTCCCCTCGGCGTCAGGCAAGCCTTAATGGAGTCTCATCACCTGTTCCCTCTCCTCACCCAGGGCAAAGACCATTAAGAACACCGCTTCCGTGAATCTGGAATTGACGGCTGAGCAGTGGAAGAAGAAATATGAGAAGGAGAAGGAGAAGACAAAGGCTCAGAGGGAAACCATTGCAAAGCTAGAGGCTGAGCTGAGCCGCTGGCGCAATGGTGAGAGAGGAGTCTCGTGGGCACGAGAGGTGGTGGAAGGGGGAGGGGCTTAGGGAGCCAGCGGGAGCCCTGTCTGGGGTGTGTTTCTGGAGGCGAGCAATGGAGTAGTCAAGAGGGAAAGGGAGAGGGCCTGACTACCGAATCGCCCCACCCTTGAAAAGGTCCGCTTAGCAAGGGAAACGGAGGCCTGGAGGTCTCGGCATTGAGCAGTGAGGGAGGAAGGACTGGTGGGTGCAGCTGTCCCTTCTCCCAACCCTCACCTTGTTCTGCGCCTTCCCCAGGAGAGAATGTGCCTGAGACGGAGCGCCTGGCTGGGGAGGATGCAGTGCTGGGAGCCGAGCTCTGTGAGGAGACCCCGATGAATGACAACTCCTCCATTGTGGTGCGCATCGCGCCTGAGGAACGGCAGAAGTACGAGGAGGAGATCCGCCGCCTCTACAAGCAGCTCGATGACAAGGTGGGGACAATCAGGCAGGGCATGGAGATAAGCCCTGTGGAATGAGAAGAGAGGACTTAAAAAATTAGTTTATACTGCCCTTGCCTAATTTTATTTTTTTAAAGATTTTATTTATTTATCTTTAGAGGGGAAGGGAAGGAGAGAGGGAAAGAAACATCATGTATGGTTGCTTCTCATGTGTCCCCTGCTGGGAACTGGCAAGCAACCCAGGCATATGCCCTGACTGGGAATAGAACCGTGATCTTTTGGTTCACAGACCTCGCTCAATCCACTGAGCTACACCAGCCAGGGCTCCCTTGTCTGATTTTAAAAGGGGTAAATGTTCATTACTGAAAATGTAGAAGATAAATAAAAATACACAGAAGGAAATTAAAGTCATCCATCAATCACCCCACCATTCAGAAATAATGCTATTAACATTTTGCTTTTCCCTGTGCATATACCATGCAACTGAGATGTACTGTATATGTAATTTTGCATTCAATTTTTTTATTCAATATCATATAATGAGCAATTTCATACTTGGTTAAAAATTCTTCATAAAAGCATTTTTAAGTGGCTGCCTAACAGTCTATTTATCAGAATGTATTTAACCATTCACTTATTATAGGGCTTCTAGTTTTCTTGGTTGTGTTTGCTTTTGCTATTATAAATAATTGACCTTATTGAAAGGACTAACTTTGCCTCTTGTGCATAAGATTTTGCTTTTCAGTGATTTGATTAGAATGGAGTGCTAGAGCAGGATTTCTAGGTCGAAGGATATGAATATTTGAAGGATTTTTCTATGTATTGTCCAGGTTATACCAACTTCCAGCAAGGAAGGAATTTAAAAATGAGGGCAGAAGTTGAGGAAAGAAGTAGAGGAAAAGATGTCTTTTTAGGATATGGGTTTGTTTTTTTTTTAACTCAAAACCTAAATTATCTGAATGTTATGAGGACCCTGCTTCTCCCTCAACCCCGTGAGTCTAGACCAGCAGGACTAGCTTCCCTTCCATCCTTCTTTCTCTGTTGCCTCCCACAGGACGATGAGATCAACCAGCAGAGCCAGCTCATAGAGAAACTCAAGCAGCAGATGCTGGACCAGGAAGAGGTAAACAGGGAGGAGGGCCAGACGTGAGAGGAGGGGTGTGTTCATCCCTGGAAGGCATAGAAAGGGCTTTGTTACAATCGGATGGAAGAAGGGTCATTCTGCTAGAGTTTAGTCACCCTCAAAACTGTAGAGGTCTGGGCACCTCATTAGGGCTTTGCTTAAAGCCCAGATTATGGCTTCTAGGTGCTTCTTCATCCTGTTGTCCTATTTCTTTTCTTTTCTTTTTTTAAAATATTTTATTTATGTTTTAGAGAGAGGGGAGGGAGGGAGGAAGAGAAGGAGAGAAGCATGGATGTGTGGTGCAAGAGAAACATCAATTGGTTGCCTCTCTCACGCCCCCAGGTGCCCTTTCAATTCGCAGGCCTTCGCTCAGCGCACTGAGCCACACCAGCCAGGGCTGTTGCCCTATTTCTGAGAAGCCTAAAGCCCACTTCCTCTTGACTCTTACTTTGGGCCTTGCTTCTCTCCTAGAGCTATGTCTGGGTGCGGGGGCTCGGCTTCCGAGAGCAGGGGCCGCAGAAGTGGTCACTGGCAGCAGACCCCCTCACATGCCCCCTCTCTCCCTTAAAGCTGCTGGTGTCCACCCGAGGAGATAATGAGAAGGTGCAGCGGGAGCTGAGCCACCTGCAGTCGGAGAATGACGCCGCCAAGGATGAGGTGAAGGAAGTGCTGCAGGCCCTGGAGGAGCTGGCTGTGAACTACGACCAGAAGTCTCAGGAAGTGGAGGAAAAGAGCCAGCAGAACCAGCTTCTGGTGGATGAGCTGTCTCAGAAGGTGGTGAGTGTCCGACTGGGGCCCAAGAGCTCCCTGGCCACAGAACATCCTCCACGGCCAAAGGGGCCATTGCTTCCTTTCAGGGCCGCACTGTGCTCGCACCTTCGCGCTGCTGTTCGGTGTGTTGTGAGACCCTCCCACAGCTGCTCACTGCACTTTGCCCTCCTGACCCTTCTCTCTTCCAGGCCCTTCTGCAGGGCCTGTACTGTCTTCACAGCAGCCATCAGGGTCATGCATGAAGGGAGAGGCTTCTGCCTGGGCTGGGGAGGGTGGCAGGAAGAGGGTGGTGGGATGACCTGAGGGGCTGTCCCCAGGCCACCATGCTGTCCCTGGAGTCTGAGTTGCAGCGGCTACAGGAGGTCAGCGGACACCAGCGCAAACGAATTGCTGAGGTGCTGAATGGGCTGATGAAGGACCTGAGTGAGTTCAGCGTCATCGTGGGCAACGGGGAGATTAAGCTGGTGAGTGGGAAAGAGGCAGCAGTTTTGTTCAGCTCATTTTTGTCCTGGACGTTGGTGGGAAATGCCAGATAGGAGAGCTCAGGCCCTAAGGGACCGGGGGTGGGGGGGTAAGATCCAGGAAACATGCTCTCTAACTAGACCCAGGAAAACAAGTAGAGGTTTGCATAGACTCAACTGAAAATACACCTTTTCAAGTATGCTGAATACAGAAGCAATGGAAGAGCATATGAGATCTTGCTCTCTGGCACACGTGGTCAGTTTGGCTCAAATAAACTCTTACTAAAATTCTCTTTGAAAAAGAAAAAGTAGCAGTGGAGACGTGGTTATAGCAGGATTTAGAGAAGGGGGCACAGAGTTAGAAATGATACGTGCAAATCTGTGGCAGGGGCAACGACCCATCTGGTGATCAAACAGAACAGTTTGCAAAAGAAAATCATATTCCTTTTAAGATGGAAGAGGGTGACTGTCAGAATTGGATCTTTAAGTACAGATAGAGGGATTTAGCGTGAAATGCCAGGTGATAGCTGCTAAAAGTTGTTCGGAGAGTACCTGTCCCACCTGAGTCCCTGCGCACGTGGGTGTGTGCGGGGATGGGCGGAGTGGGAGGGAGTGGGTAGGGGCTTTCCTGGAGCAGAGCACCTCCTCTGCCCCTGCCCCCCACAGCCGGTGGAGATCAGCGGGGCCATCGAGGAGGAGTTCACTGTGGCCCGGCTCTACATCAGCAAAATCAAATCAGAGGTCAAGTCTGTGGTCAAGCGGTGCCGGCAGCTGGAGAACCTCCAGGTCGAATGTCATCGCAAGATGGAAGTGACTGGGCGGGAACTCTCATCCTGCCAGCTCCTCATCTCCCAGGTGAGCACCACGGGAGAGAAGGTAGGTGACTCTGTGGTTTTGAGATAAAACTCCTAGCACCTACCTCCGTGCCAAGGGCCCAGGGTCAACTGAAGTCCAGGACAGAAGAGTTTGGGTTAGCAGGGGAGGGTCTAGGCCAGAGAAGTGAAGGGTGCAGGGGGAATACTGGCCTCCAAGCTGATGGGGTCTAAAGAAAGGCTGTCTCTAGAAGCATAGCTCCTGGCTTTGCACCCTCTTGGAAGGCATAGTAGGACCAGAGGGCCTGGGAGAGAGCAGGAGTTTGCCGAGGTCTGTGGTGGCCTTGGCTCCATC
>PVKM010031845.1:0-16659 GCA_004027735.1 Carollia perspicillata | reverse complement strand
TTGAAATGTGCTGATGGAGTATACTTCAGGTACACTTCTCATGCAAACAAAGTGGTAACTATGTGAAGAGCTGTTAGTTAATTAATTTCAGCAATCATCTGTATATGCATATGAAATCATTGTGTTATACACTAAAGATACATACAATTTTTATTAAATTTTTAAAATTAAAATAAATTAAAATGGAGTAAACTTATGGGTAAAACAGCCCACCTCATTTAGGGTGACAAATTTCTACTAAATATCAAGGTACACTATATTGCCAATATGCATGCGCTATAAAAAGTACAGATGGTCCTCCTTGCAAAATGTATTTAAATTCTTCATTCCTGCCAGTTATTGTCACTTTAACCTTTCAAAATTCAACATTCTTACTCTAATTGATATATGGTTTAATTGGCTGTACTAGAGTCCCTATTACTTTTCTCATTTTTTCATTAAATCATTAATAAAATGCACTTTGGCTTCTGCCTTCACCACTCCAATGAAGATGTGGGGTTTTTTGCAATGAAATGTCAATGAATACACGTGAGTAGTTTCTTTGTTTGACTTATCTGGAGCACATGACACATTACCATTCACTCTTTACAGAAGGCAATCTTTCTGTGGCATTTTTGAAAAGACATTCTCAGTGTTTTCCTTCCAGTTGGCTCATAGATTCTTTTAGGTTCTCTTTGCTGGCTTATCTTCCTCCAGAATCACTTAAACTTTTACATTCCCAGATTTGTATGATCTGCTCTCTTTTCTATGATCTATTTTACAAAACATCAAAGCCCAGAATATTTTAATCTGTGACTCCTGGTATGGAGTGACACCATCTGTGGGCCATGGTGTTTCCTTTATGGCTGCCATTACTATCTATATATTACTGGCTCACATTTTTTAAAATTCCAATTCAAATTATGTCTTTAGATTTAGAACTCAATGACTTATACTCTGCTATTTATTTTAATATGGAGAGCCTCAATATAAGTCAAATACAAATGTCAGATATGGGACTCATCATAGCCATATGCTCCAACTTTTCCTCTTCATGCATCCCTCTTCCTTACCTGCACCCCCACCAATGAAATGTGTAATTTGCTTCATCATCCTCTGCGTTCTGTCTTTCCTAGCGTAGGTATTCATTAAAAAGGAAGATTAAGGCAGAAATCTGGATGCCATTTGTGACCTCTTACAAACATATTTCAACTGTAACTATTAGTCTAATATCTTCCTCTTATTTGAATTACTTAAGGCACTTATTCTGCTTGTAGTCTTATCCTTT
The DNA here is from genome assembly GCA_004027735.1 of Carollia perspicillata. NCBI lineage: Eukaryota > Metazoa > Chordata > Mammalia > Chiroptera > Phyllostomidae > Carollia > Carollia perspicillata. Next base: position 15,392 of record PVKM010031845.1, on the reverse strand, counting down.
TGTTAGCCAGAGTGAGCCCACTCCTCTCACTAAACCTCTTCTGTAGTTCCCAAACTGGTATTAAGATCAAGGGCAAACACCATTGCACAGCACACAGTTCAAGGTCTCACTGTACATACCCTCTAAAACCCCTGAGGCTGCTGCCCTGCCCTCCAGTCCTGATTAACTCTGTCCACAGATTCCTGGTTCGATGACTTCAGCCCTTTTCACTTGCAACATTCTCGACCTGAAACACTCACTGCTCTACCCTTCACCTACTCCCTTGCTCTGTCAATTATCCTTCAGGATCCCTACTATCCATCATTCTCTTCACAGAGTATGCCTTCACCTTTAGGGCTGGGTGAGGTATTTTGCCCATTTGGACCTCCCATAAATGTCTTCATTACATTGTGACAAATGTGTGAAATGCAATAAGATTTACTAATTTAATTGCTATTTATCCACGTTTTTAAAGACAAATTTCTTCAGAGCTCTCTACTATTCATAGAAGGTTATACTTTTAAAAAAATAAAAAGGTCTTATTAATAACAAACTAGTAAATAAATATTATGAAATAAAAGTGGTTGATAGTCACTTAAGTAATCTCACCTCACTATCATTAAAAGAAACAAATTTAAAATAATTGAGATATCATTTTTAGTATTATTTGCAATTAAGAAATATTATAAATAAGAACATTTAAGATATTGATGCCCATAGTAAAATGGTCATTTTCATATGTCACCGTTGTAAGTTCAGGTTATATTTTAATTTTTCAGATGTAATTTATCACTATGGATCTGTAATTTAACACTACTAATTTAACACTAGAGAATATACTTCATCAAAACCTTTCATTCAGTAATTCTACTTTTAGAGATTTGTTGTAAGAATTTTAAGTTTTAGACAAATCATTATGTGCCAAGAAGCCATTAGTTTTATCAAAAATGAAAAAAAAACATAGTTATTGAACACTACTGAATAGGTAAATGTAGCTGAAAATTCTATATTGTGGAGTAATGCACAGACAATATAATGATAGTTAAGATGAGAATTTCAAATTAAATACCTCAATGTTCTGCTAATTTCCAAGTATAAAACTTCTTATTCATTCATTCAGTCAATCAGTCAATCACCAAATATTGATTGACCAGCATTAAATTAGACAGACAAGGTCCATCATTTCTCCATTCTGGAATAAGACAGAATATGAGTAGGCAAGAAAGAAAACACATACATCAGTAAAAAAAAAGATACAAATAATAATTTTAATATATGCTATGCTGGAAATAACCAGTCAGGAGAAGGGCATGATAACCGATGATGAAGTATGACAGGTGATAATTGATAACTTAAAGAAATCAACCATGTAAAGTGCTGGGAAAGTTCTTTCCAGGCAGAGAAAAATCATCAAGTTCAAAGAAGTTCAGGTGAATAAAAGCATAATAAGCTCCAGAAGTAGAAAGAATATCCAGATGACTAAAATGTGGTCAAGGAAATGTGGAAAGGTAGAAAGATCATCAGGGCCATGGTAAGGGGTGAGGATTCTAAATGAAATGGGAAGGTCTCTAAGGGTTATCTGGCCTAATTATTTATTTGATAATCATTAAGTTTTTTATACTACTACTGCTCAATAAAAGTAAATGCATTTAGTACCGACACTGTTTTTTAAATACATTGATAGAAATAATTCTACCAATTATGCAGTATATTTGTATTAAATAAGTTCAAAGATCAGTGTCTGAAATTATTTATGTATTTATTGCCCATTTTTCAGTGAAAAATTAGTTTAAAAAACTAATGTTTCTGTTTTACACCAACATATTCCCAATTGTATCACTGTGTATTTCACATAATAAACACGTAGTAACTATTTGTGTTATCCATGAATATAGCTGTCATTTTAATAGATTTTAGAAACTATAGTAATACTGACAGCTTCATTTAAACACATTTGCGTTCCTGCTCTAAACTTCCATTAACCTTCTTCATATTTCCCCTTCCATTTATTCCCAGGCCCTGCATTATTCTGGTTATGTCTTAATCCGGCCATTCCTTTTACTCCTCTTTATTCTGCATTGCCATCGTATCCCTCTCTAGGCTTTCTCACTTGCAAATTTCATGTACTTCCAAGGTCCCCACCCTTCTCTTTCCTTGGATATAGGTGCACGCATCCCAAGTTGTATTTCAAACATAGACAAATCAACAGAAACATAGCCAGTGTATATCTTTGCCACAGACATCTCTATATGGATGCTTTCTCCACTGCTCTTGAACTATATATTGGAAACTTGTTTATTTTGTTCTTGAATTGGCATTTCTGTCAATAGAGACAATTTGACCTATTAATCAAATCACTGAAATTCAAACCACAAATGCACTTTTAGTATGTTCTTTTATCTCTTCCTCTATGATCTTATTTCCTTCACTGTGCCATCCCAGCTACTCATTGCTCATTCATGAACCCTACCTAACATACACAAAGCAACATATGTTGTTCATCAAGAGCAACATATTTTTTGTCCTAAAATTTGTCTTTTATATGTCTCTTCTGTTTACACCTTTATTTTTCTCATGAGGCTGAAGGTTATTAATGATCAAATAATTTAGATGCAGAGAGAGAAAATGGCAATATATAATATAGTTGTAGTCATCATAAGCTCCACAAGTGTAAGAAAGAAATAAGCCATTAAAAGAAATTGGGTTGTTATGGCTGCAGATATATGTATCTCATCCCCTTATTAATGGCTATTGACAGGCACCAAAATTATGTAACATAAAATATAACATTAGTTCACCATTTTGAGTAAATTAGACTTCAATATGGAAACATAACTTAATTTTTGTTATTCAGGAAACATGTTAAGATATTGAAAAACATTTTAAAAAATTGTTCATGTATTAAAGAAGCGATAGATCTAGTGATGAAGAACACCACTGACTTATGATAATGTTAAGAATAAGCATGATTATGTAATATAGTCTTTATACAAAAGCTTCTTGTTGTGATAAATTGACTTGATGTACCATATTATTTATTAAGATATGTGGAAATGATCCTTAGCAAGGCTATGCATATATTATGTGTTTAAACTTCATACATACTGAATTCTTGCAGATGCAGTAATAATTAAACATCTTAGTTGTGAATTCTAACATTTTAAATTTAAGCAATTAAAAGTAGGCTTGTTTTAAACAAACCATCTTCTAAATCAGGGACAATCTGTATATCTTTAGAAATAGCAAAAAGTCTTTACATCCATTACAACTGTTCAAAACTGTCAAGTATGCATAAGCCAACATAAAGAATTATTTTTCTCTCAATTTCTCTCTTACTATCTCATTACAACATTGTATGAGGTATTTTCCTTACCACTTAGGGAAGAATTATGTAGGGAATATTTTAATTAAGCCAGAGTAAAACAACATGAAGAGCCAGGAAAAATACTCTAAAGGGTTATTTTTCATTCTGTTGATTCGAATATTTTTGCATAATCTATTTTTAAAATTATCTAAATACATAAGTATTTTTTGTTATAAGGAAATACATTACACCATGGTTTAGTTACCACCATCACTTCTAGAAATAGTTTCACCTAAGAGACCCTCACCTAAGATTTAAAAACTTGAAGAACTCCAGGGTCTGCCAGGTTTAGAACACTAATTTATTCTGTGTTATTTCTTACTTTTTTCCAGAAAGTTCATGATTATACTTAAATTTGGGAGAGATGAAGGCTATAAGAGAAGAGGGTTTTCTCTTTTGCACATTTATTTAACATTGAGCTTCTCAGGTTATGGACATTCTCTTGACATGGAAAGATAAATGAGCCCTGGCTTGTGTGGCAGTGGATTGAGTGCTGGCCTGTGAACCAAAGGGTCCCTGGTTCAAGTCCCAGTCCCGCAAGAGGCAACCACACATTGATGTTTCTCTCCTTCTCTCACTCCTTTTTTTCCCCTCTCTCTAAAACTAAATAAATATTTAAAAAAACTCAAAATTCCCTTTAAAAATAGAAAGAGAAATGATAATAGTCTGTGTACCAGTTTTCTATCTGTGATATAAAGGCAGATTTTGTTAGAGTTAAATTATTTCACACTTGCACTAGTAAAATTTTGAATGGCCTTTTGAATTATAACTCATTTATGTAGGATGGTTTAATTTTATATTATATATCATATAAGTACAACCTTTCCCTTTTTATTATCTCAATATACCTCATAGATATATTTTAATCAATACATAGGCACATACATACCACAATTCAACATGTTAGGTTTTAGGTGTTTGTATATATTATTAGCATTTTTTTCTTTAACAGTGCTAGTTTATTTTCCCTTTTCTGATTAGGCTCTATTCAGGTATAAATCTCTCTAAGCCCATGAGGAAGATGGATTAAATGTTAAGCAGAGGTAAAACACTAAAAATTCCTATTTGGTGGCTTTGATGTACAGTCACTTGGCAGTTATGTTAAATGAGAATGAATGATTTTTTAAATGCTAAATATGAAGCCAGATACATTTAAAATTTTCCTCAATTTTTATAGTTTTTAAAGCAAAGTGATCTTATTCTTTATTTTCAAATTATGTTGAGAAGTGCTATAGGATGTCTCTGACATTTAAAGCAATGGTTGCTTCAGCTGTTGACTTTATCTACAATTAATTGATTATGCATTGGAGGTAAGACTTCTATGCAATGAGATTCGCAACCTTGTTTAAGAACTGTCTCTCTTTTATTACCTCTTAATTTTGATTAAAATAATTAATTCTCCAAACCCATAAACAACATAAGAAAGCCAGCACTAAAACATAAAACAAAATATTCATTTGCTGAATAGCTATAGATTTGATTAGCTCGAACATATAGAAATAGAAAATCAGTCCTCACAAAACATATATGAAGCAAAGAAGTCTCATGTTTTACCTCTACAAGATTCTATTTTCTGTTCTTGACAACAATAGATGTGGTAGTGGAGGAGGCAAATAAAGTTGCAGCTACTTTGCTAAGGAATAGGTGTGGCTTGTTACAGGACTAAAAGGGTCTGTTCGCATTTTTTAAAGCCTAGTAAGACATTAGTAGGAGCTTGCTGCAAAGAAAGTAAAGGTTTAATAGGTGAAAAAGTTGTGGGAGGCTTGAAGCCACGGGTGCCCTAATCTCCCCAATAGCTTCTAGAGATGGGTTATATAGGGGACTAAAAGAGTTAGGGACTGTGGTAAGGTTGTGTGGTAAGGTAGTCTATACATTTAGTATAGGAAGGTTGTTTAGAATGTGGAATGCTCTCATTAAAAACTACTAATGGAAAAGAAAATAACACTTTCTATATGTATATTTTACTAAAGTATAATCAATCATATCTTATTAGAGACTCAGGAAGCTAATTTCATACAAATTAAGGAACATTTAAAAAGCATTTATTAGCGTAAAAGGCATCATGTTGAGACTTCTTCAATTTTACAGTACTTTATTTTTCCAATTACAAGCTATGTTTCATGTTTTATGTCTTTGATTTTTAATTTATGTTATTGAAAATTTCTTTATTTAAAGATAAGTAGCTTAAAGAAATTGATGTTGGAAGTAAAACAATAATAATTACTATTTGTTGACCAGGCCAGGTGGCTAAGTTGGTCAGATCATCATCCTATACACGAAACGTTTAAGGACTCAATTTCCTCTTTCTCTCTCTCTCTCTCTCTTTCTCTCTCTCTCTCTCTCTTTCTCTCTCTCTCTCTCTCTCTCTCCCTCCCTCTCTCCCCCGCCACCCCATTATCTCTCTCAAGACAAAAATCAATAAGTATATCCTTGGGTGAGGATTTAAAAATTCCTCTTTAGCAATTTTAATGTATCAGCCCTTGGAAGCTATGTTAAATGTGAATGAGTGATTCATCATCTCTAGGCTTTTATTTGGGTCAACTTTGTGGATTAAAATATGGTTACTTACAATGGCAATATTGAAGGTAGAGAAGATTAGGGAAAAAGTCCAAGAGTATCTTTTTAAATGTGCAACTTTGGGATTTTTAACATGAGACATAGAAGTGATGATGTCTAGCAGTTAGATATCTGTATACAGAGTTTAAATAAATTCAAGCCTTGAGGTAGAGATTCGGGGATCATCAACATGCAGAGTAACTGTGCAATTAGAGAAGAAAGTGAGTTCCAGAATAGATTTTTAAAGATGCCAAAATGTAAAGGCTAAATATGATTGTTGAGAGAGAGAGAAGAGAGAAAGATAGGAGACAGGAAAGAGGGAGAAGGAAGTGGGAGGGAGGGAGGGAAAAAGAAAGAGAAACAGAGAGGCAGAGAGAGAGAGAGAGAGACAGACAGACAGAGAGAGAATATTAGCAGTCAGTACCATAGCAGTGAGAAATCTATGGAAGTATACAGCTTAGAATATTGGAATCTTGGAAGAGAAAATTCTTAAATAGATTTTTTTGTCATTGAAAATAGAATGGTAGTGTATATAACCCAATAGTTTGCAGAATGCTTATCCCTAAAACATCTAAATATTATTAGATTATGTTTTGCCGAATGCAATTATTATGAGTTAAAGATTGTAAAAGTATGAAAGTAATTTAATACTTTTAGTTTTTAACCACAAACTTGCTATTTGACTCAAAGAGAAACTTATGATAGTGGCGATAATGTCTAGCTAATTCTCTCTGTTAACTATTTAGATTAAAGATTAAAGAAAATGAAATATGAACTTCATAGGGTCATAATCAATTAAACAACTTTGTAAAATGTGAGATATTTTACATGGTTATTATTTTTGACTAAGCCTAGGGTTGAAGTGTAGTGATTGATTTTTTCCCCTATGTTTTTTAAGAACAGACTTGACTTGCAACTAATGGAAACTGACTTATCTGCCACTATTTTAATTTTGTCCATAGCAGCCAACATATTATAATTTAGAATCTGGGCTACAGAAGAAAAGAAAAAAGCATCGAGGAAGCAGGAGTGTGGGGGAAAAGTCGTTTGATTGATATCTGTATGCATCTGTCTAGCTTTTACAGAGTAAACCTCCCAGTTTTTTACCCTGCAACAGATACTTCTAATGCACCTCTCACTTCCATTACATGCATACTGATTTCCAAAACCATTTACAACAAGCAGGAAGAATCTGCCAAAATGTTTTTGTTTGTAAAATAAAAAATTTAACTAACTAAAGAGTAAAGAGTGAGAAAAGGCATTTAGCAATGTGGTGACATATAGGCATAGCAACACAAGCTGCATCCAATGACGCAGCTACAAGATAAGTGATGTTTGTTTTGCACGTTTTCCGTTATTTATTCCTGAATAGAAATTCACTTTATCATCACACATTGTCCACAGCAGAGTAGAAAATTGGTAGGAACAATTTAAATAATTATTACAAAAATTGTATTTACAATACCTGAGTTATTAAGATTACATTATTAGAATGGTATTCTGGCTAATTTTACCTTCTTGTGCTAGGAAACCCATAAAATCAGGTGAAAATTAATTTAAATAAGACACATTTTTAATTGGGAGTGTCAGCTATTGTTACTTCACAGGGAGGATACCTTGATAACACATTATATCAATAAAAATTGTTAGGAATATTGTAAACAATAATGTGAGCTTTGTAACATGTCACTGGTATCAATGAAGATTCTTATTTATATTTGTTAATGAAAAATGTTTTACAAAAGAATTCTAAGACCAGAATATCTAATTTAACTGATATTTTTCCATTATTCATTACATGAAATAGATTAAAACATTTATTGGATTTGTTCATTTTTGTGTGTAAAATTAAATTCTTTTTCTCACAATTTAAATGTAACTTTATAAAAAATAAAATTAAATGTTAAATTCCTCTTATCAATTTTCTTGTTATTCTGAAATATTTGTAAGTATTTAGACTAGTTTCTTTATTTTATTTTTTAAATTATTGTTCAAGTACAGTTTTCTGTCTTTTACTCCCATCCCAGACCACCCCCCAGTGCTCCCTACCTCCCTCCCATTTCCACCCCCCCTAGTTTTTGTCCATGTGTCCTTTATACTTGTTCCTGTAATCCCCTCCCTTTTCCCCTGAAATTCCCTCCCCTCTCCACTCTGGTCATGGTCAGTTTCTTTTACTCTACTTATCTTCCAAAATTAGGTCTTGAACTCCTTTTTGTCACATAAAAAACATCATAGTTCAAGCAACAACCATTATGGCCACTCCAAAAATAATGATGATGATCATGATGATGATCATGAAAAATGAGTATTTTATAGACCACAGAGCAAGTGTTTTCTCCTCAAATAATTTGTGACCTTGAACAAGTTACTTAAATTCTCTCTTTTGGTTCCTTCAACCCAGAAGGAAAGCAATATTGATTGCCTAGAATAAGGGGTATTATAAAGATCAAAATATTTAAAAAATGGAATGATATACATGAACACTTTCCAAAACAAGTACAACACTGTGATTCATTTTAGTATGATAGATTTAAGCAATAATATCTTCTTTTATTCTTGCACTTAGTATCTTGCACTAAGTTACCTACACCGAGTCATTTTATTTTATATGTAAACTTAATGGATACATGTGCATATAAATATCTTAACACATTAGTACCCTGAATTAATCAATCAAGCTGATTAACCCTAGTGATTAATATCAAAGCCATACTTTGATTTGTATTAGGTCAAAAATACTTACAGCATATTTAACCAGTATTTGCCACTTGAAAAGATTAGAAAAATATCTTCAGGGACTCAGGAAAAGCAAAAGTGAGTTTATTGAAATTATGTAAAGTAAGGATATACTATAATATAATGTTATCCACTTGTAGAATGCTATGAAGATACATTGTGTCTTATAAATATAGGCCTTTGTTCATATTTTTATTTAAATTACACTAAATACAAAGATTATACATAATCCCAGAAAGTTGTATCTGCAAATTAAAGACACCATACATTAAACCAAGTGCCATATTGTCGGTAGCAAAATGGCACAAGTGTTAGACCTGTGTAGTCAACCCTGATCTTGGTCCAACAATCTTGGTTTTTGAGTTTTGGAAGAGAAGAAATTCAGAGCTGAGACTCAAACTATAAGAGAAAGTTTGTTTAGGAAATCACAGAGATAGAACAAGTGAACCAAAAATAAATGAGCCCAGGAGGAAAGAAGTACCCTTAGAGCTTAGGAGAAAGAGAGAGGAAAAAAAAAAAAAAAAAGCACAGCAGGGGGAAGGGGACAGGAGGTTCTAGTGCGCTAATTGTGACCTCTTAATTTTGTTATAGTAGTTATAATTAAAAGTGTATTCTTAAATTTTTAAATCCCAAACTCAAACTGGTCGTATCTATAGTTAAATCTTCTCTAAATGGTCACACATTTTTATCTATCTATCTATCGATCTATCTATTTATTTGTTTTTAGGCCAATAAAACTTTATTATGAACACAGGAGGCAGACCAGTCTGTTGACCGTTTCTAGAGTTTGATGAGAGGCAGCAGGACTTTTCAGCCTAATATTCCTGAAACTATTTCTGTAAGACATGGGATCTTATTTTAAAAGTAACAATGTGCTGGCTCCTCTGGTTTTGTTAGTTCCCAGCATTCTCTCACCCTTAGCTTCCTGACTTTTTTAAAAAATATATTTTATTGATTATGCCATCACAGTTGTTCTATTTCCCCCTTCATTCCCCTCCACCCTGCACACTCCCTCCCACCCACACTCCCCACCCTTTAGGTCATGTCCATCTGTCATAAGTTCTTTAGCTTCTACATTTCCCACACTGTTCTTGCCCTCTCCCTGTCTATTTTCTCCCCACCTTCTGTGCTACTTATTCTCTGTACCACATTTTTAGAACTGGTCAAAAAATGTATACTTTTTTTAAAAAAGAAATTTTGAGTCAAAGTATATTCGTAAAAGAGAGGTTTCATTTTCCATACTGAATGTACATTGTTACCAGTACCAAATAGAATTAAAATAATGATTCACAAATACACATAATAATTATGAACAGCTATGTTTAAATGTAACCTCAATATAAAATAGTTACCTTTCTTTGGTGATATTTTGGAGGTAATCTCCAGGAAGATACAACGGAGTTGTATATTAAGTATTATTTTAAATTATAAATGATTTTAATTTCTACGTTCTCTGTTTGTAATTGTTGAGCTAGGGTTTATGGCTCATTTAAAATTTTATATTTACCTTATTTAGTATATCAGTCTTATAGAGGGCCAGCTCAGACTTCTCAATGTTTGTTGAAAACTTGCATAGAAATAAAATACACCACAAATGCTGACAACAGTATTTTCTTTCCCCCAATAGAGAAAGAATAGTAATTCAAAAATTTATCAATTCATTTATTTATTTAATATAAATTAATTGTGACTTACTCTGTTTTTTGCCTTAAAATAATCTGTTTGAAGAAAATAAATGGATTAGATTCCTAAAGACTTTTCCATCACATCCTTATTATGAAAAACTAGTCACACTATATAGTGACGGAAATGTCAGGAAGTAGTAATAAAATCTCATGGGTGATTAACTTTAAAAACATTGTTGTGCAAATAAAATAATAGTTATATTCAATTCTGGTTAATGATTAGAAAATTTATTTTTGCCCACTTTAAAAATATTATATCCCAATTTCCTTGTGGGCAGGAATTATTCTTTGTCCCATATTTCTAGGCCAATCCTGGGCAGATAGAAGAAACGTTATATTCAGCCTATCTCATATACACATTGAAAGATTATCAAAACCTATATTTTGAAAGGTACCTAGTAAGGCACTAAAGTTTCTGTGAATCAAATTATTTTCAGTGAGAGATGAATACTAGAAATAATTAAAGTGTGTGTAAAAGGTGTTAAAAGGATATTTTCCCTTATAAACACATATGAGTTCAAAGATAAAAATAACTTTTTTACCTTTGAGAAGCAGAACTCATATAAACACATATGAACTCATATAAACTCATATGAGTTCCAAGGTAAAAATATTTTTTTTTACCTTTTTGAGGAGCAGAAGGCATTGCTTTTTAAATTTTATCAAGTAAATTGACTTTATTAATAATGTCAATTCCAGAATGCGTCTCTGCATTGATGTTTCAGCAAAAAATATAAAGAAAGAAAGAAATCCAACTCTTTTTAAAGAATTGTCATTTCAAGATCTCCTCTTTACAGTGCTCAAGGAAGATAGGTTTTGTATGTCATTTGTGTGCATATGTGTGTGTGTGTGTGAGAGAGGAGATAGAGAGAATTAAAAAATAATTTTATAAGACTAATTTATATTCTTATAGGTATGTTTGTGGAAATTAGGTAGTTTAATCCATATCAATATTCCTTTAATCTTTAATTTGTCTTAATAATAAGTCATTTTATATTTTGAGTAATCAAAATTAATTATGTTGTACCATTTTTAGTCATAAATATATTTTGATACTTTAAAGTGTAAATCATGTCTTTCTGTGCAAAAGTGATAATTCATAAGAGGAAGAAAAATACATTTTGAGGGTGAAATGATGAGAACATTATTTTGAATTGTAGTATAGATTATTTGATGATCATCACCATCATAACTGAGACCAGATTGTATAATATAATTTTACATATGAATTATATTTCAGTTTCAATGCAATATTTACAAGATAAAACCTGAGATGAAGTTTCTTTGATCTAAAGAAATATTAATGATAAAAATAGTGAGAATATTAATATCAGAGAAACAAAGAGCTGAGTTTTAACCTTCAATTGATTCTAACTTTGTTTTTGTAGATATTTTCTTTTTCATTTAACTGCAGATAAATATAATAATAATAGCAAACCTGCACTCAAATCATCTTTTATTTTTAATTAGTCTATATTTCATATTTTAATGGCAATTCTTATTCAGATTCTTAGTTTATGTCATAGAAATTGAAGAAGTCTTTCAGAAGACATTTATTGTTGCAGTCATTTACCTTTTTATAAATTGTCTTTTAAATGTTACTTCAAATGTAAAAATGGTGTCAATTTTTATTCTTTAAATCCATTTTTTAAAAAATAATAGTATCTTTCTTTGATTTTAATTAGGTTTTCCATCTAAAATGTATCTATTTTTCATGTTTAGCTCCTGTATTTATAATTTTAACTATTTCATTTGTAATCTACTACATATAGTGTGAAATAAAAATATATTCTAATTTTTTCCTTATATTTAAAAATTTACTGCCCTGGCTGGTGTAGCTCAGTGGATTGAGTGCGGGCCTGCGAACCAGACGATCGTGGTTCGATTCCCAGTCAGGGCACATGCCTGGGTTGCAGGCCAGTTCCCAGCAGGGGACACACAAGAGGCAACCATACATTGATATTACTCTCCCTCTCTCCTTTCCTTCTCCTCTAAAGAAAAAATAAATAAAATCTTTTTAAAAAATTTACTGATTAATGCATTCTATAAATCAGGAACCTTGTGTTATTTACATATGCATTTGAACACCTTGAATGATGGCTGACATATAACACATGTTCAAAAATATTTGCTAATTGCCTTGGCTAGTGTGACTTAGCTGGTTGGAGTACAGTCCAGTTGTCTGACTGGTTGTGGACTCAACTCCCAGTCAGGGCACATACTTGGTTTGCAGATTTAACCCCCAGGTGGGGAGTCTACAGGAAGCAACAGATCGATGTTTCTCACATCCATGGTTCTCTCTCTCTCTAAAAACAATGAAAAAAATGTCCTTGAGCTCTGGCTGGTGTAGCTCAGTGGACTGAGCGTGGGCCTTCGAACCAAAGGATCGTGGTTTGATTCCCAGTCAGGGCACATGCCCGGGTTGCAGGTCAGTTCCCAGCAGGGGACTCATGAGAGGGAACCATACATTGATATTTCTCTCCCTCTCTCCTTCCCTTCCCCTCCAAAGATAAATAAATAAAATCTTTAAAAAATGTCCTTGAGTGAGGATAAATTTTATATAGAGAGGGAGTCTGTTCAGAAAATGTCCAGCCATTGTTAGTATGAGGAGAATGATTTGTGCAGCATTGCTATAACTTGACAGCCAAGGAGGTGAACAATGATGACTTCACCATAATAGTCAGTGGGGGGTGGTAGGCACTGTTGAGTGAGGGTGTGTACTGTGTGCATCGCATTTAAAATGACTGAGCCAGTAGAGCAGTGAATCTGCATCAAATGTTGCGTTAAGCTTGAAAATTCCTCCATGGAAACTATTGAGATAATTCAGAAAGCTGCAGTTATAGGCAACTGGTGATTTGCAGTTGCATTACAACACCATGCCCACTCATGCATCATGTCTTTTGCAGAGTTGTGTTGAAACATCAAATTACTCTGGTGATCCAGACCCACTGTAGTGCAGATTTAGCACCCTGTGACTTCTGGCTTTTCCCAAAACTAAAACCACCTTTGAAAGGGAAGAGATTTTAGATGGTCCGTGAGATTCAGGAAAATGGGGCAGCTAATGGTAATTGGGAGAACTGTGTGGAGTCCAAAGGTGCCTACTTTGAAGGGGACTGAGGTGTCATTATCCTATGTACAATGTTTCTTTTTTCTTGTGTCTTCTTCAATAAATGTCTCTATTTTCATATTACTGACTGGATTCTTTCTGAACAGACCTTAGTTGTGTGCTAAAACAGAGGTTTCTATGAGACATAGTAGGTACATGAGGGCATGGTAATCAACTATATAGATGGAATTTAGGGAAAGCTTTCTATATATTTAATTTGATACATAACTCATATACTAATTAATGATTCCACTCTTTTTGACTGAATAGAAGTAATATATTTAGATAGTGATTAGACAAATAATTGAACTATAAAGACAAAAATGTAGACATAAAATTCAGTGTCATATATCTACCTGCCTTCCTGAGCTCTCCAGTTAGATACCTTCTTTGGCATCTTAAATTTAATATGTTCAAAACTTCTTTATATTTCACTCCCAAACACAGTCATCTATGGTGTTCTAAACTTAGTTAATGAATTTGTGTAGGTCAGCCCAAGGACCTCAAGATCTTTGAACATGTGCTTCATCTTCCTCAAATGTTCTTTTTTAAAAATTGTTGTTCAAGTATAGTTTTCTACCTTTTCCCCCACCCCTCCCCACCATGCCAGCCCTCCCCACCTCTTTCCCCTGTTTCTGCACCCCCCCCTTGTTATTGTCCATGAATCCTTTATAGTTCACTGCGGGTAACCACAGCTCCTCCCCTCAGGGTCTTCACCTGAGGGCTTCCCTAGCCTCTTTCTTCACACAGTTATATTTGTTTTGCTTACCTCTGTTTTCTACTTTTAAATTGTCATTTATTTTCTTTCTAATAAGAAAATCTTTCTTTCTACTTTGGAAAATAGCCCTATTTTTCAGCTTTAATTCATTTTCATAAATTTAGTTTTCCCTTACATATTTGGTTGATTGGTAATTTTATATATATATATGAAAGGTAACCACAGTACTAAAAACACTATTAAAATTTCAAAATAAATTAACTTTAGATACCATAGAAATAATTTTTCTGTACATATGTAATTATGATCTTATACATGCATTGGGAAATAGGAGAAAAAATCTAGACTTAAAATTTAAGATACAATTATTTGCTAAGAATATAATTATATAACATAAAAACAAATTAAGTTTTAAAAGCTGAATGAATAATATCACTGTCTTGTAGAACTGCTCAAAATGTTGGTAAATAAATCTCTTGCAACAGTATATCATGCACGATTCTGTTTTTCATGAAGATTTATGTCAAAGAATCAGTCCTTTGGACATTCATCTTATATTGAAGGAACTGCTTTGGAGTTATTTAAACTCTCAATGAATTATAGACATGTCCATTATTGAAACTGTAAAAACTAAGTTATCACTACAAAATTTGGTCTCATAACTCCAACTTCACTTGGGTAAATGAAGAGGTACTATTAGTGGAATTTATAAACTCTGCCATGCAAAATTACTGCCCATCTGCTCACTGAAATGGAAAAAAAATGCAATATTATGTCCCGTTTCAGGTCTCAGTTATCCCAAGTATAGTGTAAAAGTAGTTAACAATTTTTTTCAAGATTACATTGGATAATGGTTGTGAGAATCTATTTTACTTTAGTGCTAAATTGATTTTTAACAAATGCATATTTAGTGAAGGGCTAAGATTCCAGCTAGACATATTTCCTGATATATATATGTATATGTGTGTATATATATAGAAGGATATAAGGATATGCTATATATATCACTATAGTATGCTATATATACATATCAGGAAATATATATATGTGTGTATTATATACAGAAATATATATGTATATTTACTTTTTTGCTAGTTTCATATTATGTTTATTGTACATTCCATCAGGCTCACATAGGACAGACAACACATATGTCTGAAAGATCTGATACAGTATTTACAGTATAATGATCTAAGACAACTCAAGGGAATCAAAATCTGTAAGGTAATATTTAAAGTGAAGATTCCA
>PVKM010031844.1:0-16657 GCA_004027735.1 Carollia perspicillata | reverse complement strand
TAGTCTGCTTTTGCTTTTGGTGCAGATGTTAATAACTGTGAGTTTGCTGTCCTTTTACTGTTCATATTTTTTATCTTCTTTTTCTTAGATAAGTCCCTTTAACATTTCATATAATAAGCTCTTGGTGATGATGAACTCCTTGAACTTGATTTTATCTGAGAAGAACTTTATCTGCCCTTCCATTCTAAATGAAAGCTTTGCTGGATAGAGCAGTCTTGCATGTAGGTCCTTGTGTTTCATGACTTGGAATACTTCTTTCCAGCCCCTTCATGCCTGTAAGGTCTCTTTTGAGAAATCAGCTGACAGTCTGATGGGAACTCCTTTGTAGGTGACTGTCCCTTATCTCTTGCTGCTTCTAGAATTCTCTCCTTCATTTTAATCTTGGCTAATGTAATTATGGTGTGCCTTGGTGTTTTCCTCTTTGGGTCCACCTTTGGGACTCGCTGAGCTTCCTGGATGTCCTAGAAGTCTATTTCCTTTTCCAGATTGGGGAAGTTCTCCTTTATTATTTGTTCAGATAACTTTTCCACTTGTTGCTCTTCTTCTTCCCCTTCTGGTACCCCTATAATTTGAATTTTGGAATGTTTAAAGGTGTCCTGGAGATTCCTAAGCCTCTCCTCATTTTTTTGAATTATCGTTTCTTCATTCTTTTCTGTTTGGTTGTTTGTTTCTTCCTTCTGGTCCACTCCATTGATTTGAGTCCCAGTTTTCTTCCCATCACTATTGGTTCCCTGTTCATTTTCCTTCATTTTACTTATCAACGCCTTCATTTTTTATCTAATTTGTGACCAAAATCAACCGATTCTGTGAGCATCCTCATCACCAGTGTTTTGAACTGTGCATGTGATAGGTTGGCTATCTCTTGGTTGCTTAAAAGTATTGGCTCTGGGGTGTTGAGCTGTTCTCCTGTTTGAGTCATTTTTGGTCAGGTGGCGCCTGTTACGTATGAGGGGCGGAGCCTTAGGTGTTCACCAGGGCAGGGCAACCTAGTCCCTGGGTTGTGAGGCTGTCTGTGGGGGTGGTTTCAGAGAGGGAACAATGACACCTGTTCTGGGCTCTATTGGATTTGTGCCCCTCTGCTGCCTCCCGCAGGTAAACTGGGCTCCCCTGGCGCTGGTTCCCTGCTGGGCAGGCCTATGCACACTCCAGGACCCTGTGGGTCTCCCCAATGACCTCTCCTGTGTTTCTGTGACTCTCCCCCATCACTTTTCAGTTGGTGTTTTAGGCTTTATTTCCCGTTGCAGGGGCCCTGGGCTTTGTGGTCTGTCTCACTGCCCACTCTTGCCCAGTTTATCTGCGCGCAAATGTGTGTCCACAGTCAGCCAACCTCCTTGCGTGCCCTGTGTGCTCTGCTCGTCTCCTCTCCTTGCATCTGGGGTCTGCAAGCTCTGCACCACCTACGCTCCCCAGCGCTCCCGGGTCTGCCAGCCACTGCCTTTTCCTCCCGAGTTCCCTCTCAGCAGGCTGCTTACTCCGCCCCTCTTACCAGTCTGGTTAAATGGTTGGAGACTTCCGTAGTTCAAGTTTCTGTGTCCCGGTTCTGTTATTGTTTGTAAATATTTGTTGTCTTTAATCTTGGTTGTGAGAGGAGGTACAGTGTTTCCACCTACGCCTCCATCTTAGCTGGAAGTCTGGATATATAGTAATTTAGAACCTTTGAAACCATACTTTGATGAGTACTGAGAAAGTTCGGAGTAAACAGGGTTCAGTTGAGCCCCCCTTACACCTTTAGGAACTCCAAAGGCCAGGAGGGAAAGCATCACTTTAGATACTGGGTACCCACTGGTGGTTTTAGTCAGGGGGAAGGCCTCTGTCGGAGGAGAAGCCTTCCTGCAGGTTAGAAAAGCGGCTGTGCAGCATCGTTTGTGACAGCAGTAAACTGGAGACACAAAGTAGGAGAGTGGACAAAACGATTGTGCATTACGTTACTGTGTCATGCTGCATTATAGTGTAAAATGATAATAGTGCAGCACTACAGCGCAAAGGAGGTGGAGCTGCGTGTGTCTGTGTGCGTGCTGCCCACAAACGTGATGACGAGCCAGAACCAGCTGCAGCTGGACTGCATAGGCACGGTGTCCTTATACAAGATTTAAGGACAAACCACGTCTATTTGTTATGTACATTAATGTGTAGTAAAATTATGTAAGTGCATGGAAATGATAAACACAAATCAGGAGAATTATTTTTATTTCTTGGGCATGGAGATGAATATTTATATACCAGTATTACTTTTATATATTCACAGTCATTTTAATTATTGCACAGTAACTGGGGAAAAGTCTCGAACTTAGTAGAGGATAGATAATAAGATTGAAAGCAGGAGACTGATTATGTGTAATTGTGATAATTAGATGAGGATGGCTTCTACTACTCAGAAGATAAAACAATTAGACTGTGTGGCTGATAGGAGTGGTGAATGGTGGACGGAATTCAGGACCACTCCCAGGTCCTGCATGGGGTGACTTGGTGTTTAGGAGCAACAGGGACCAGAATAGGAAAGGTGGTCTTGGATCTGAGAGTGGGCACGCAAGTTTGCTGTGGGACATGTGGAGTATGAGGACATTCAGATGATCTGAGACATCTGGCTGGAGAGTTAAGTAAACATGAAAGAATCTGATTGGCTGATGTCTCACAGAAATGTCAAGGTTGAAAAAGGAG
Source organism: Carollia perspicillata (assembly GCA_004027735.1). NCBI lineage: Eukaryota > Metazoa > Chordata > Mammalia > Chiroptera > Phyllostomidae > Carollia > Carollia perspicillata. The sequence goes on along the minus strand of PVKM010031844.1, from coordinate 13,999 downwards.
AACTTTTAATCATTGTGAAGTTTTTTTTTTTTAAATATATGAGTTTATCCAGGAACACAGCCTTGGACAGGATCACAAATACTGGAACATAGTTGGTGCCCCAAAATACTGAATAGATAGACAGAAGCCAAAATGAACAGGAACTCTCAGGAGAGACTAAAAGGTATTGGCTTCAGAATGGTAGGAAAATCAGAAGAGTGTGCTGACAGAGAAACCAAGGCAGTAGTAGCAGTCTAAGAAAAAGAGCATCTGATGAAGTCAGTTACCACATAACAGTTCAAGCAGAAAAGATGCGGCAGTTGCCAAGTCATGTTGTAGATTGTGCTTCTGGTTGTGGCGTAGCACAGGCTGCTGACAGTTGGACAAGACACCAGCTTTCTCTCCAGGACTTTGGCCTCTCATAAATCTCACGTGGCTTTCTGCCAGGGCTGTCAGCACTGTGGTCCACATCATGACCATTGCCTGAGTGGGTGCTAGGAGCCCCGTTCTCTGTCTGGCAGTCTAGGCATAACTTAGAGGTGCCCTCATTCAGGGTCACATAGAGATCCGATTTTGGTCCAACCTCTGCAGCCAACTGGGCGTATGGCCCTTGCAAGACCCTTCCCTTCTCTGGATCTCCGTTTGTTCATCTGTACTAGGTCAGCTTTAGATAAGGGCCCTTCCAGTTCCAGTGTTCCAGGGTTTTTTAAATAATAAAGTCATGGGTATGAATACCTCCCAGTAACACATATTTGAAAAGAAAGTAGTTTTGCAGATACAGCTTTAGACAGCTTCACAGCCTGGATTACTTCTAGGACTAACAAAAGCAAGTCAGTCCTGTGTCCTCATCAGCTGAACAGTAACTATAAAGTTCTCCATGATCTCAGCACTGTGTGCTTTTGAAGTAGTTGCCGTGGCTGTCCTTGCTGCCGTGCCTGGACAGCCTAGTTATGTCGTTCAAATCCTCCCCCTAGTTAGAGATGAAGCAGAAGTCCCTGGTGAGCCTGGGGAACGAGGCGGAAGAAAAGCGCGGGTCAGAAGCTGCCGAGGCGAACCCTGAGAACCTGGGTGAGTGCACCGACACCACTGTCGTACTGGGCCCCCTGTCTCTGTTTCATAGACACCCAGTAGCCCGTCTCCAGATTCGTTCAGCTGAAGCTGTGTCGACCTAGGGAAAGCAACAAGGCACGAAGCATAGCTTTTAAGGATATAGAATCTTGCTTTCTTGCTTTTTTCTAATTACTTCTCTTAGGAAGCATCAGGTGTTTTTGGAACTACATCTTGTTATGTTTTGAAAGTGTGCTAACATTGAATATTCAGTGAAATTAAGGAATTACTGTTAAATTTTTAATGATACGGTTATGTTATTTTTTAAAACTTAGTTTTTTAGAGAACTATGCTGGAGTTTTTACAGTTGAAGTACTCTGGTGCCTGGAATCTGCAGGGCAGTGGGGGGTGGGTGACAGTGGCCCAGCCTTGGGCTGGTGACCAGTGAAGTGGGTGAAACACAGGGAGGGTGTCTTTTCACTCTTCTCCTATGTGTGTGTCTGAAATTACCCACAATAATTTTTTTAAGTGTGCAGTTAGTTCTGGGAAGATTTTGGCTTATCTAATGAGATAAAATTCAATTCTGTTCTGTCAGTAGATATGTATATCACTGTATGAATGGAAGCATTTCTTGTCCTAAACTGTAGAGTTTAAATAGATAGTTTTCTTTCTAAAATTAGGCCATAAGTTTCATTTTGACTTTTCCCCCATTATCTTTTTTGCATTTAGCGAAAGAATGTATTCAGAAAAGCCTTCTATTACTAAAATTTTTGCCAATGGGCATAAGTTCAAAAGAAAGCTGTGGCGGTTTGGTGACTCGAGATGAAGCCGATCATCTGCAGCCACTGGACAGGCGCCAGAGAACGAGCTCTGTGGTGGAGGAGCACTTCCAGGCCTCCGCACCTCCCACGGAAGCAGCGCCCGCTGCTGCGGGAGACAGGGGTCCCGGCCCGGATGTCCAGCCGAAGCTGCCTCCCAGCAGCGGCCCTCCTGCTGCAGAAGCGTCCTCTGCCGCAGCTGAAGAGCCCTCATCACCTTCCACTCCCACTCGGCGGCCTCCCTTCACCCGAGGACGGCTCCGGCTGCTCTCCTTCCGATCGTTGGAGGAGGCCAGGCCGGTGCCCACGGTAAAAGAGAAATACCCTGTGCTGAAGGATGTCATGGACTTTATTAAAGACCAGTCACTCTCCCACGAGAGGTGAGCCACGCGCGACCTTTCCAGCACTTCCTTTTTTCAAGCCATAAGTTCCTAGTCTGTTCAAAGACTTGAAAGCTCCTGTTAAAAATGAGCAAATAATACTTGAAGGATAGATCGAGATTTGTTTTAGAATGTTTAAGAAAAAAACAGTGATTTTTTTTCTTCTTTTCAAGAAGTTCTTTTTCATTTAAGGTTTGTACAGAATATTGTATATAAATTATATCTCAACAAGATAAAAAAAAAGTATGTGTTTTGGTAGCTGCCACTTACAACTTTGTCTTATTTTATCCCTGGGAGAAATTTAGAATTTGGTGTTATTTGTTAATGGGCCTACATCTCTGGAAGTATTTCATGTTTTAATTTCTTATCCTAAGAATTAAGGCATTGTCTCTGGGAAAGTAAAGATATCAAGGTTCCTTTTTAATTGTTTTTATATGGGTTGTTACGCTTCTGGACAGTTGGTGTGAACCGATTTGTAATGTTGTGAGTAAGAACTGCAGGTAGCAAGCAGATACCGACACTCTGCCTGAGTGACATTTCTGACACCTCACGGTAGTGTTCCCATTGTGTTAATGTGGCATCAGAACTTGGGTGGGGGTATGTTTTCTTTCTGCCCCAGCTCAAGAGTTTTCTGGGTGTTTCTGACTTGAGTTCTGTCTCCAGCGTCGTGAAGGTTCTTTCCCTGAGAAAAGCCCAGGCCCAGAGCACCCTCGAAGTCCTGAAGATAGTCGAGTGCTGTGCAGAGTCCCTTGGGCAGCCTCATTGCTTCCATCCACCTTACATACTTTTCCTGTTGGAGCTTCTGACATGCCAAAAAGAGTTCACCAAGTAAGTACGAATTACAAGCCTGCAAAGAAAACAGGAAGGGGTCGTTTTAAAGAAAAGCCTTGTCTTCTTTAATTAATAATTCCGTCATTTCCATGTAAGAAACAGATTCATGGTTTTAGTCAGTTCATCCTCTCACTAAGGAAAAATGTGTTCTCTTTATCCTTTCAGTAAGTAAACACCAGGAACACGTTTGTTTCTTCTGATGAGTTTGTCAGTCCTATTTTACCAGACACTGAGGATTATATTCCCCATATACCATACTCATCATTTGGCTCCTGGAAGCTGTGAGATAAATTTAATGCTCACTTACAGTAATGATATTAATCTAACTAATACCTCACAAGGGTGTTCTAATATGCACTCAGTAAATACTTCCCGAGTCCTGGCTGGTGTGGCTCAGTGGGCTGAGTGCTGGCTTGCGAACCAGAAGGTCAGTGGGTTGATTCCTGGTCAGGGCACGTGCCTGGGTTGTGGGCCAGGTCCCCAGTTGAGGGTGTGTGAGAGGCAGCTGATAGACATTTCTCTCACACATCTATGTTTCTCTCCCTCTCTTTCTCCTTCCCTTTCCCCTTTCTCTAAAAAATAAATAAAAACCTTTAATACGTCCTGAGTGTTGATGTGCCAGGCGCTGTTCTAGGTGTTGTATACACTGACAGTAGTGGACGGAGCAGACAAGATCCTTGTTCTACTGGGGAAAGAAACTCCTAGGATTTGGGCTTGACGGGTTGAGTGGTTGGTGGTGCATTTTACTGAAAGGAAGGCTATGGAAGAAACAGAGTGGGAGAAACACAAAAGGTTTATTTTGGCCATGTTAAGTTTGAACTGCTTCTTTCACATCCAAGTAAGGATATCAAGGAAATAGAGCTAGGAGCCTAAAGTTTTGGAAAGAAGCCAGGAGCGGGGATAGAATTTGGGCACTATCAGCGTATATAGATGGAATTTAAAGCCGGGAGACAGGTGAGACCTCATAGGAAGAGCACAGAGATAGACAAAGAAGCAGCTCAGGACTGAGCCTCCGGGGCACTTCGTTATTTAGAAGTCACGCAGAGCAAGAGCGGAGTGGCCACTGGGAGCGGACACGAGGCAGGGCATGGCGGGGCTGTGGACGCCGAGAGGAGAGCGTGTCTCGGGAGCGGAACCGTTGGCCCTGTCAGATGCTGACGGGAGGGGCTGCGTGAGAGACGAGCACACTGGGTTTGCTGACAGTCTTCCTGAAGGCACAGGCCGAGACCCTCCTTGCACCGGGTTAAAGAGAAGTGGGAGACAGAGTCGATAAAGTGCAGAGAACATAGGTGCTATTTCAAGAAATTTGGCCTTAAAGGGAGCAGAGGAATAGTACAGTAATTGGAGATGTGGGGTCAATTGAGGGTTTCAAGAGCCGTGTGTGCGAGTGAGTCAGCAGTGAGGAAAACTCGGTGCAGGAAGGGAGGGATCAATGTAGCAGCAGTTGCCTAAGTAGAGAAGTCGGCCTTGGACAGGCCAGGGAGACTCTGTCCGTGGTAGCGGGAGGACACAGAGTGTGGCCGGAGATGCAAGGTAGCTGGTAGCCTTGGTGGTACAAAGATGGAGGAAATCCTGTATGATGATTTCTATTTTTAAAAAAGTCTTTGAGAATAATCATCAGGAGGAGGTAGTGGCAGTTTAGGGAGAAGTAGGAAGGTGTAAAGTAGTCATACAATTGAGAAAGCCAGTCTGATTGCCTGACAATTTGAGTGCTTATTTGAGAGCTTTGGTTGTGAATTTAAAGTGACCCTGGTCAGTTTGGTTGTGCAGTGTTCCTTCCAGCAACACTGTTTTGACTTGGTGTAAGATTTCTTAGGCAAGTACGTGTATGGAGAAGAAAACGAGGGCATTGGCGACTGTCCTTAGTCAGTGCCAAGGTGTGATTGGCCGTGAACTCGAAGCTGAGAGCAAAGAGAAAGCGCGCTGGCAATAGCAGATAGTGAGCACGAGGGAGCATCATGGGGTGGGGCTCCTGGGATTGAAAATGCTGTTGTGGGAGTCGAAGAGCAGGCGAGCCAGAGGAGAGGCTGTGGTTAGAGTAGGATGCTCTGAAGTGAGCGTTTCAGAGAGAATGCCGTTACTGTGGTGACAAAGATAAGGAAGTGACCGTCAGGCTGGGGTGGCTAAGGGGGTGGGGAAGAACACTGGAAGTGAAGATGGCAGAGAATCCAGGGACTGGGGCATCATTTCCACGGATATTAAAGCCTCCGAGGTGACACAGGTCAACGACAGTGAGCTTGGTGCGAAAAAGTCATCAGTGAAGGGAGGCCGAAGGGTGGGCACGACTCCACGGAGGTAATTTGTGAAAAATACTTCACACAGTATCTGGTGCTCGGGTAGTGGTAGGAGGGTGGTTTCCATGTTCGCAAAGGAAGATTACTGGTATCTCCACACTCCTGCGGGCTGCCCTCGTGACCCAGGCTGTTTAGTCTGTTACTTCCGAAGTCATTGTGTTTGTATTCGCTTAAGGTTCTGTGCCACTTCATTCAGCTGGCTTCTTCCTGGCTCTGTTTCCTGTAAGAAATAATGATTATTGAGTAAATGATGTTCTGACAAGTAAGTGACCTGTGATTTCCTCTGTTTCTAGTTATTTTGGACACTTGGAAGGCTGTGGTGCAGATCTACACAAAGAAATTCGAGACACTTACTATCGATTTGTTCTCTTTCTGGTCAAAGCAATCAAAGGATTTAGTAGCATAAATGACAGGTACTTTGGAACTTCTATAGAAAAAATTATTTACACTTTTTCTGATTTTAAAATCAGTGTTGAAAATGTAGAAAAGTACAAAGAGTAAAATGAAAACCCCCCAATCTCACCGTCTAGAGCTAATTGCTAATGTTAACTTGGTAGTATATTTTCTCCAAGCTTTTTTTTCTATATGGCATGTACAGATTTTTAAAGGGGCTGGGTCTTGGTTTATCTAAGAATTTATAAATTGTTATTTTCTGTTTTTAATGTAAATATTATGTACAGTTTTAAAACAAATAATTAAGCCATTCCACAGTCTTCTCCGTAGTGAGTGGCTTGGACACAAACCTTAAATCACATGGTTCTTCCCTGCGTCTAAGTTGCATGACTTCAGTCGCATAAGCAAGTGGGGGCTGGCCCTGCTCCTGCTGTTTATTGAGAGGTGGGTTTTACTATTCAGTCCTTTTCCACCAGACGTCCCCTATGGTAGTCCTGGCAAGGTGGAAACCTTTCTCTCTGCTTTCACAACTCTCGTTCGGCTGTTTTTTGAAGAGGGTTTGTGTGGCATATGAGAAACATGAAAGGAGATTATAAAGAACCCAAACCAGCAATCTGGAGTTCCCTTGTGCTTTCCCTTTCCAGTTAAACCAGCTCTCCGACTTGCGTTGTGTCTGTTGTCTCCATTGGTGATGTGCAGCTCTGGTAATTTCACTTTCATGGCCTCTAGATCCTTGCTGCCTGCCTTGTCCTGTGTACAGACAGCCCTGCTTCATCTTTTGGATATGGGCTGGGAATCCAGTGATCTCACCTTCTTTGTTGACATTCAGTTACCGGATCTCCTCATGAAAATGTCACAAGAAAATATAAGTGTGCATGACAGTGTGATCAGGTAAGAACACAGTGCTGCACGCTGCAGTTCCTAGAGTGGCGTACGGAATACAGGGCTTGTAGCACAGGGGGTCAGAGCATGGACGCTGGAGCTGGCCTCTGTGGGGTATCTGGGCTTTGCAGCATACTAGTGGATGACCTTGGGCAAGGTGTTTACCCTCTCTCTGCCTCAGTTTCCTCATCTTCAGAGCAGGGGATAATGATGGCACCTACCTCACAGGATTGTTGGGAAGAATTGATGGGTTCTGGTTCCCAGTGTTTGGACCAGTGCCTGGTATGTGGTAGTCTGTGTCAGCTGGTTGGTGGTGGTTGTATTGTACACTTGGAGAATGGGGATCCCTCTGCATTTTTTGAGACTTGAGTATAGCCTGTTAAATTGGAGACTCCTTTCCTGTATATTTTTGTTATATATGTATGTGGTTTTAGCCACTCAAACCTTCTGCACAGTATAAGGACTTAAGGTATGAGGAAAAAATAGTATGCGAAGGGTTCTTTTCCCCACTTTTAAAAGTGAGCTTTTAATGAGAGCTTTTCCACACTGCTCACGTTACCCATTAACCATTCATGTGGGTAGGAAAGAAGGGGAGAGAGAATGGGAAAAGCAAGAGGAGAGACATAGTAGGAGACAAGTGAATGCGTTGATACCACAACAGTTTTCATTCAGAAGAGAGATTCTGGGAGAAAGAGAATTAAAGCTGTCTCTTTGGGTGCCAAACCTCGGCCATTGCTCTGCTGTCACGTGGTGCTCTTGGCTGAGAGAGCGGACACTGAACGGGGGCATCAGCACACTGGCTCTGTACCTGTCAGTCTGCTCATTGTTTCAGGCTTCATCTGCACCTCGGGATAGAGTCCCTGGGGTGGGACCATATCCTTGCCTGCCAGTGCCTGGTACCACCTGGCCCAGAGCTAAGTCTGAGCAGGCCTGAAGTCAATTTGCTGGATCACATGAATCAACAGATGTGTATTTGTTGGTTGGTCATCTGTTTTGCATTTGTGGTCAGGCAAATCATTTTGTACTTAAAATTCTGATTGCTAAAACAAACTGTAAACTGAAATAATGGAGATTTATAATTTTGCATCTAAGGAGCCCATGGATTGTCTGTACAAAACTCTATTTGCAATGAGGAAACTGAGGACCAGGGCTGAGTGCTGTGTCAAGGTCTTGCAGCAGCTAGTGGGAGAGTCGAAGCCCCAGGGTCTCCTGATTCCTTCTCATGCTGATACCACCAGGGTATGCTGAGCATGACTAAATCAGATTTTTTTAAATCACTTTATTTGGCTCCGGTGCCTGGCACATAGTAGGTTCACTACAAATGGTTGTCAAGTATAATTATGCCATGTAGGTACAACTTTCGGTTTCAGTTCCTTACCCATTATAGTTTGCCTGGGAAAGGTTGTCTCCCTTTTTATTGGTATATAGTCGTACCTTGGTACTCATCAGCTCCAGAACTCATCGAACCCTGTACTCACTGCATTTTGATGAGAAAAAAAGTGTCTCAGCACTCGGCACTTGCTCAGGACTCATTGCATTTGCTAGAACTTATATGAGTCTCAGCGCCTCCCCGCAAGAGAAAATACTTCATCATTCAGTATTCGTCGGTTTTGGCACTGGTCACAAGTTCTGGAACTAATGAACGACAAGTACCAAGGTGCCACTGTATATTTAGCAAACATCTGGAAAATCCTGGGATTTTCTAAAAGCAAATTGATCTTTTCCCCTCAGAAGTTTAAAAATACCCAATAATTTAGACCCCATAGGACACAGGGTCTACTAACCAGCACTTTCCTGGATTGTTGGGAGAGGCATGCTTTTCTCTCTTTATGTCCTTCTTTCAGCCAATGGAGTGAAGAAGATGAGCTTGCTGATGCCAAGCAGAATTCAGAGTGGATGGACGAGTGTCAGGATGGCATGTTTGAGGCCTGGTATGAAAAAATAGCCCAGGAAGATCCAGAGAAGCAGAGGAAAGTAAGACATTTCATCTGGAGTAATCTAAAGTGATTTGCTAGGAGTTTGGAGAGGAGGGTCTGCCTGGGGAGGTGCCAGCAGGCTGTCTCCTGAGGGGGCTCAGGTGGCAGGCAGTACCTTAGTGTGTCCACTGTCACTGATCATGGTCTTTAACCTGAGGGGCCTCGAGTACTAACTTGACCAACTCACAGAATGACTAGACTGAGAACTAAACTCAGAGAAAATAGGTTCATGAGGCTGAAGTATAATATTAGGTGCCAATTTATTGATTTACAGTGAGAAATAGAATTGCTGAAGGCCCTGGCTTCCTATAGACAAGCAACATGGGAAGCCACATTTCAGTCAGAAGGTTGGCTTGGTGGTCATGGAAGCAACCATATGTCCACAGGGTCAGAGTTACCTGATTCAGATGCGTAAAAGCACCAGGCTCCGTAGCCTGGCATGTTCATTTCTCCCCTTTAGGTATTTACCTGTCACCACTGCATCGTGCCAGGCATCTGCAGCCTCAGATTCATTAATTCTCTTAGTATTGCATACCTACTGTGTGCCAGTTACTTTGCTCAGCTAGCTCTTCTGTGGTGCTTGGATGGAACACACGAGTTTGGCCTTCGCAGTTTTTCTCTCGTGTATCTTAATGTCTTACTGGGAGCAGTTCAGGAGTTTTAGAGTGATTGGCATATTTTCTCTGATTTATTACTGTTGGGTGACGTAGTGATTTATTTCTCATATTTCCAGGCTATAAAGATAAACTGTACTGTGGCCTCCAGGTAGTTTCTAGTAGAATAGTTTGTTTATGAAACAGTACACTTACTGTCTCCCTCGAAAGTTTCCAAGTGCCAGTAAATGATGCTTCTTTTGCAGTGTTTCCTGTAACTATGAACACTGCTACCCTTATCTAACCAAGCACCCAAGCCAGAAATCTGGATGTTGCTCTTGACCTTCCCCTGTTACTGTCCCCCATATCCAGTCAGTCCCCAAGGACCCTATGTCTGCCTCCTTACCACCTCTCAGATCTGCCCACTTGCTGCCGTCGAGCTCACCGCGCAGTCCAGCTGCTGTCACGGGTCACGGAGTTGCTGTAACCGTGTCTGTCATGGTCACTGTCCCTGACTCTAGTCTTGCCCCTTCAATCCAATCTTCACTTAATAACTGGCCGAACTTTTAGAATGCTCAAATCTGACCACATTAATTAGTCTTCTATTTAAAAATGGCCAGCAGCTTCTTAGACTAGCATTGGAAGGGCATTGTGGTTTAACCTTTCTAACTTTTCTGGTTATCCTCCTTTTCTGCTGTATCCTGCATTCTGAATGACTGCCACTTCCATAAACCACCTCCAGCTCCCTTTGCCTCCTGCAGATCTTGTTACTGCTTTTATCTGGCATAACCCCCACCCTTAACTCCACCCAACAAACACCTGTTTGTCTCTCACATGAGGAATTATCTCCTTTGAAAAACCCAGCACGGCTTGGTGTCCCTCTTCTGTACTCCCTAAGCCTCCTAAATATGCCTATCAAAGCCGTTATTATACTGTACTGTGTCGTCTGTTTGCTTGAGGTAATTCCTGACTAGACACTAAGCTCCTTTATTTCCTAATCCTAGTACCTAGTACAATGCCTGGAGTATCTTAAGTACCTCTAAAGGATTGATCGATTAATGAATAATGGCCATATCAGAAAGTTTATTGGGTAATTGTGTTTATTTCACCTTACAGATGCACATGTTTATTGCTCGCTACTGTGACCTGTTAAACGTGGACATCTCTTGTGATGGCTGTGATGAGATTGCCCCCTGGCATCGCTACAGGTGCCTGCAGTGCAGTGACATGGATCTCTGCAAAACTTGCTTCCTCGGTAAATTTCATGGTCTGAGTGTGCCATCCCAAGAGTAATGACCATTTCTGTTCTCTCTGGTCCTGTCAATGTTTAGACTCTTGTTGTACTAAATAAAAATACTGCTCAGTGGTATTCTCTGACTTGCTGGCAAATAGGAGCCTTACCTCCCCAGCTGAATCATGAGTTCCAGATCTCTGTTTCCTGATGTTTTCATCTTCCATCATGTGGGATGTAGACCAATGAATGTACTTTCAGCTGAGTTTCCAGGAAATTATTTTTCCCTCTGAGTCATGCAATGTTTAGTAGTAACACACACACACAAAGGAAACTTCAAAAATTCTTGAATACTCTTGACTTACAGGTGTTGAAGTAAAGCAAACCAATAGTAGTGAGCAGTTGAGTGATCTTTGTGTACGTGGTCTGGTCATAAAGGATACAGCCTCTGACCTGGAAGTGTTTATAGTCATAGCAGGAGACTGGACATGTCTATTCTAGTCCAAGAGTGTGCATGCTGGTTACAGATGAGCAGTACAGATTACTCTGGAAAAGTCCAGAAGTAGTAGCAGTCACTGTTGCAGGGAAGGCTTGTGGAGGAGGTTGGATGTGCACTGATCTTAGAAGAAAGTTAGAACTGGACGATGTGAAGGAAACATGGGAGAGTGCATCTGCGTGCAAGCAGAGCAAGTCCAGGGCCAGAGGCGTGAGCATCTGTAGTGTGTTAGGTAGACATGCTCAAGTGTCCAACTGAGTGATGGATTGAGACAGGTGGGGCCCAGATTGTGGGACCCTGAGATACTAGGCTAAGAAATTGGAATGAGTCTACAGATAGCAGGGAAGGTTTTTTAAACGGGTTATTAACATAATAAGAGCTATGCTAGAGGAAGGTGGTTCTGTTCATTTTAGTTTCCCTTAGAAAGTCAGTCTCAGTGGTGAGAAGGGGATTAGTGCCTGGACTGGGTTTGTGGCAGTGGGAACCGAAGTAGGTCAGACACGAGGAGCGATCAGTAGAGTCTGTGACAGCGTTTGGAGAGCCACTGGACTTTCAGATTAAGAAGGAGACCAGAGCAGTTAGTCTCTTCTGTGGTTAACATACTTTCTCACTCACTGGGTCTGGGCTTATAAAGTCTATTTCCATCTCTGATTCTGGAATGAAAACATAAGAGCATAACCACCCCTCAGTGCTTATTACCAAAAATACACATAGATGCTTAATATTTGTTAGAGGAGGGGGCATGGGAGATAGCTCACAAATTGGCATGAGGACTTGTTTCTGCCCAATGGTAGTGGTAGTGGATATTGGTAATCTATTTGATCAGTCTCTGTTGCACTGGAAAAGGAGGTCATTCCACAGTGCCACCGATAGGAAGTTCTGTGCCAAGAATATTGTTCATATATTTGCTCAGAGCCACTAGGCGGAATGCCCTGGTCTCCAGAAGATGCCTGTGGCCCCTGACATCCTGGGCAATGAATTGGGAACAGCCTTGCTTCTGCAGTTGGTATAGGTTTGGAAGCAGCCCTTCTAAGAGTCCTTTGCTCGGTACACCTCACACTGATATTTTTCCCCCCAGGTGGTGTGAAGCCTGAGGGCCATGGAGATGACCATGAAATGGTCAACATGGAGTTTACCTGTGACCACTGCCAGGGTTTGATCATAGGCCGGAGGATGAATTGCAATGTGTGTGAGGACTTTGATCTTTGCTATGGATGCTATGCAGCAAAGAAATATTCCTATGGGTATGTCCCAGGTGGCCTCTAATCCTGTCACTTTTTCTTCATGTAGTCCTCTGCTAGTTTTTATAATTTAAAAAACCTTTCATTAGAAAAAATTTCAAACATACCCAAGTAAAGAAACTAACACAGTGAATCCCTGTAATACTCATTACCAAGACTTTTTATTAGGAAGATTTTGCTATGTGTGCTTAACTTATTATTTCCTTTTTTTCTTTGTTTAAGTACTTTCAAGGAAATTACAGACCTTAAATCACTTCACATGCTTTGTATCTATCTTTAAAAATTATGGACATTTTCTCATATTACCGAAATCTTATAACCGCACCCTGAAAAATTTCTCAGTAAGGAATTCTACAACTTTTGGCTTTCATAGACAGCCTTTGGGGCTTGTGAAATTCCGAAATGATAAGTACAGTGTTTGTGTTTGTTAATTTTTCTGGGTGAGGACCCCTGCTTATCTTTCAGTTTTCAGTAACTGTAGCCTTAAAGGTGATAAGTGCTCAGTTGTGACCATGCACGTGCTCCTCTGAGGTCCTGTTCTTTCTCTCCTTTTTGGAGGCTTACAAAGGCGTGTAAGACCTTCACAATGTCTTGTCTTTGCAGCCATTTGCCCACCCACAGCATCACAGCACACCCGATGGTGACCATCCGGATCAGCGACCGACAGAGGCTCATCCAGCCCTACATCCACAACTATGCCTGGCTGCTCTTTGCTGCCCTGGCTCTCTATAGTGCCCACCTGGCCAGCTCAGAGGAAGTGGATGGTGAAAAGCTGGACCCACAGGCCCACAGCAGCGCCGTCACCCTGCGGAGCCAGTGCATGCAGCTTGTCGGGGACTGTCTCATGAAGGCTCACCAGGGAAAAGGTAATTGTTCCTCATGCACGGAAACCAAACCAACCCTCAGCTGCTTGGGAAGGAGAAGTCCCAGCAGAGGTGAAACACTATGCTCAGTTTAGAGGCTCCAAAATCCAGTTCTCCACTCGAGGCGCTCACCCTGGTATGGAGCTGTATTTTAATTCCCGAATGCGTTTGAGAGAAACGTTGGTGTTAAAGTAACATTTAGTTTCTCTAAAGTATGTACACAAAGATGTAAAATAAATTAATAATTAAGACTCTTGATGTCTGTGGATGAAGTACTTAGTATTTGAATCTATCCGACTTAACTTTGCCAAAGGAATTCAGCCTTTTTTTTAAACCTGGACTACAAATCTACTTCCACACAACTGTATTCTAGATGAGAGCTATTTATAACTAAAATAGTTGGACTCATAGAACATCTAAATGATTTTGACTTTACTGAGGGATGCTAAGGGGAGAAGAACATGAATGTTTAACTTCTGAGACATTTAAATTCCTGTCACAATAATGGACTCCCCATTCTAGTAAACACTGGGGAAATCAGACCTTTAATAGGTAGCAGGTGGGCGGTATCAGTGCCTCAGAGTTATTTTGGTGTCTATTTGCCAGTGGGAATTTAGAAATCTAGTTGTGTGGGGCTACTGTAAAACGTCAATGTTTATGATTTTCTAAATAGACAGCCCTATTGTATCTTTTATCTTCTGTTCTTAATAAAGTACAGTATCCTTTGCTATCCAAACTTCTGGTGTTTGAAATCGGGAGCTGAATAGATTTGGTAGCCAGGGAGGTTTGTATTGAGTACTCCTTGGCTTGGTTTGCAGGGAGTTCAGTCATTTATTTCCATAAAGTAGCAAAGTGATATGTGGCATTTGCAGGAAATCACCCTTTTAACTTTAGTAAAACTTTTAACTGTTCTCTCCTTTGCTTCCCATGCAGGTCTTAAAGCTCTAGCTCTTCTTGGGGTATTGCCAGATGCTG
>PVKM010031843.1:0-16654 GCA_004027735.1 Carollia perspicillata | reverse complement strand
GGAGGGGGCACAAAGGGCAAGCAATCCGTGTTTCTCTCTCACATTGACATTTCTCTCCCTCTCTTTCTCCTTCCCTTTCCCTCTCTCTAACAATAAATAAACAAAATCTTTAAAAACAAATATTTGTGAACCACCGAGATAATGAACTCAGATATGTAGGCTCCTGACTTCTGGAATCCCTCCTGACAAGACACTGGTGTTTTCTACACTAACTCGCCCCACTTCCCACTACTAGTTAACTGCCTTAATTTTTTTTAAAGATTGTATTTATTTATCTTTAGATAGTGGGGAAGGGAAAGAGAGAGGGAAAACAATATCAGTGTGTGGCTGCCTCTCACAACCCTCCACTGGGGACCTGGCCTGCAACCCCAGGCATGTGGCCTGACTGGGAATCGAACCTGTGACCCTTCGGCTCGCAGGCAGGAACTCAATCCACTAAGCCACACCAGCCAGGGCAGCTAACTGCCTTTGGAAGATTTCAGTGAAAGTTTATCTTCTCTCATTACACATATGTGCACATACACAACAAACAAAAATAAAACATTTTTTTAACCACCGAAGTATCATTCCCTGAGTGATTAATTGAGAATACCGAAACGTCACTGGGAATTGGGTGCCAGGCAGTCTGCTAGGCTCACTCCGTATTGTGGCTCACTCAGCACATCAGCCTCACAACTCGGGATTCCCATCCACAGCCTTTGGGTCTTCAGAAGGAGCCAGAACTCTGCACAATGGCTGTGAACGCCACAAGCCCTGTGAATTCGGGTGAGTGTTATCACAAGATTAAGAGTAAAGCAGTCCATTTTGATGTGGCTCTTTTCAGTCAAAGGGCATTTTAGTGTGGCGCTGTCTCCAGGCCATTTTGAGCTGTCTCAAAATATAAAAGCTGTTTGTTTTCCATGCAAGCCCCCCAGTCAGCCCACCCTGTTTCCCAGGCGAAATCCACTTCTTGCTGCTTGTTGTCATTCAACTGCAACGTTTATGACCACAGCAAATGGCCCATAATAAACGGACCCTAGTAAAATACGTGTAAATTCACCGTGCTTCTCCCAAGAGAGGTTTAATACAAATGAACTCAGATAAAAATACTCATTAAGGATTGAGAGAGAGACTGATAGACAGTGCTTAATTTATAATTAATACATGAGAAAATTAAAGTCTCTTTCTTAAGGCTATTTGAAAATGTTTCAGTCTCATAGTTTTTGACCTGTATAGAAATTGTTACATCGATTCTCATATTTTAATAATGCCCATGGTGGGTTTTTCTTTATATAAAGAACCCGTGTCCTTGGTCTCCTTCGAGGTGGCCCCTGCACTGGCACATTTCCAAATGGCTTTGACTGGGTTGACATTTTTAGTCATTACCTTTCATGACCTGCCCTAACATGGATAGAAATAATGAGGTTTAGCGGGGTTTATTTTTGACAACTTTGGTGGCTTTAGATAAGTGTCTTTGACCTAATTTTAAAATGGTTGCAGATTGTGTTAAAGTGTATTATCTACTAACGCATCAAATGAAACCTCCGGTCATCAGACGCCAGAAACAGAATCATCTGAGCTGCCAGGGAAAAATTCAAAGCACTCTAGTGTTTTTAATTCTTCCTTGGCTACTATCTCTTATAGTTTGTCTGCCCTAAATGAAAAACATTCTTAGTGCTCAGGTGGACAGGTGGCATCAAATGCGTCCTGCTCCAAAACCACCGCCACGGACAGTCAGCTTCCGCATTCGTGAGAGAAAAATAATGGTACCTAAGGCACAGCATTTGAGGATTCAGTTAAGACACGTAAAGTGCTTAGCATGGGGACAGGCACGTAATAAAGGTTCATTAGATGATATCGTCTGTTATGTTGTTATCCTTCAGAGCAGTGAGATCATGGATGTTGCGCCCCCTCAGGAAGGCACCTGTGAGCGCTGGCGGAGCCTCAGAACTTGTCCCCACAAGTTACAGAAGGGACGGTGGGGCCTTCGCAGGGTGGAAGCTGTCAGACACCGATGTAACCAGGTGGCTAAAATGAAATGAACGGTAGTGCGAAGGACTGACATGGTGTGCTCCCTGGCGCCGGGCGCTGGAAAATGGTTTTTTTTCCCCATTTTCTAGGAGACTTCTGGGGTGACGGAAATGTTTTGTATCTCGATTGTAGTGGCAGTTACATGACTGGAAACGTGTTTAAAACCCCTTGAACTGTACACTTAAAATTGGTGATATTATTAGGTAAATACATCTCTAATGGAACTATTCAAAAACAATACATGACTGCCCTGGCTGGGTAGCTCAACTGGTTAGAGCATCATCCTGACACGCCAAGGGCGTGGGTTTGACCTCGCTCAGGGAACATACAAAAATCAGCTTGTGAATGCATAAATAAATGGAACAACAAATGGATGTCTCTCTCTCTCTCCCTCTTGACTCTCTCTTCTTGCTCCTCTCTCTAAGATGAATACATTTAAACTAAAAAAATAAACAAAAAAAAAAAAACAAATTCTTGGCTGAGAGCCATCTAGAAGAATCAAACAGTGAAATCGCTTGTGGTCTTGAGATATTTAGAAGCAGTGCCCAATCGTTGCCCTGGCGCCCTGCGAAGGTTTTTTGCTGCTCCAGTGTCTTAGCAATTCCCCTTTTCTGGTCTTCAAAGCACTTTGATAAGCCCAGTTGAGAATTCCAGATGGAGCCTGGAAGAGTTTCTCAAATGCAAGACTTGCCACCTTGAACTTCTAAAGTCTCCTCCACAATCAAGGAATCTCTTGCTAGTGGCTGAACTTCCTCTGTTCTTACAGAACGATGCAGCATGGCTTTTTAGTCACGTCTGGCCACCCCAAAATTAAATGGCTTCTTTGAGGATAAACCTGTTAAAGCCATCTAAATGGCTATCCCAAAGAGAAGTCGCTTTGTCCTACTGGCTTCTGTTTGACACCTGTGCCAGGGGAATAAAAATACCTTATGTGAACGGATTCCCGGACTCTTGCCAAAATTCTCCTTTTGCTCTGTTGCCATGATAAGCCGCATTAATGCACATTCTTATCTGAGTCATCTTTACATTCCTGACATAAAACCAATTTGTTCAAATGTATGATTCTTTTAACACAGTTCTGGATTGAACACTATTTCATTTGGGATTTCTGCCTCTATGTTCTGAAGTGTGTAACCAGTTTATTAAACAGTCTAAAGTCAGCAAGCACGAACATAAAACAGTTTGATTTTTTTTCTATCCAATTACCTACCTTCAAACAAATTCTGTGAAATCTCTCCTTCCTGCCGCACAACGACCTTTAACAGATCACATGGCTTTCTGGTCTGCACGAGATTTCATCACGATACTGAGAACAGGGTGCAATTTAACATGTATGAATTGTTTATTTCTGGAATTTTCCATTTAATCCTTTTCGACTGCGGTTGACTGCAGGTCACTGAGGCTGCAGAAAGAAAACCGTGGGTAAGGGAAGACAACTATCAGTCAAGAATAAATTAGGACTTCCTGAGTCTTGTTTACCTTTTTCCCTCTTCAAGAATATTTTTAACTTTCAATTAAGTTTTGTACCACTTTCACAACTTCTTTGATTTTGCTCTGTGTGACTGGCATGCCCCCCACTCCTGGTTCTTCATCCCTTGGTGACGGTCTGGAGCACTTCTCCAAGTTCTTTCTTTAAGAGGGTGCAGGGGCCCTGGCTGCTGTGGCTCAGTGGATTGCGTGCCGGCCTGAGAAACATGGCATTGCTGGTTCGATTCCCAGTCAGGGCTACATTCCTGGGATGTGGGCTGCATCCCCAGTGGGAGGGAGGTGGCCGCACACTGATGTTTCTGTCCCTCTCTTTCTCCCTCCTTTCCTTCTCTCTAAAAATAAGTAAAATCTTTAAATGTATATATAAAAGGGTATAGGGCAGGATGTTTTTTAAATCCTTTCATATTTGAGGATATCTTTCTTGAAACTTCAAACATGACATGTACTTGGGTGGGACATCAAATAACTGAATCAGAACTTTTTCTTTTTTTTCTTTTTATTCTCTTACAGTTGTCCCAGTTTTCCCCCTTTGCCCTCCTTTGCCCAGCCCACCTCCACTCCCACAGTCAGTCCCCACACCGTTGTCCATGCCCGTGGGTCATTCATACATGTTCTTTGACTGATCCCTTCCTCTTCTTTCTACCATTATCCCCCTCGGCCCTCCCCTCTGGTCACTGTCAATCTGTTCCATGTTTCCGTGCCTCTGGTTCTGTTTTGCTCTTTAGTTTATTTTTGCTCATTAGGTTCTACTTATAGATGAGATCATATGGTATTTGTCTTCCACCCCCTGGTTTACTTCACTCAGCATAATACTCCCCAGTTCTATCCATGCTGTCGTGAAAGGTAGGAGGAGCTCCTTCTTCCTTTCTGCTGTATACTGTTCCACTATGTAAATGTACCACAGTTTTTTGATCCACTCATTTACTAATGGGCACTGGGGCTGTTCCCAGCACTTGACTATTGTAAATAATGCTTCTATGGACACTGGGCTGCATAGGTTCTTTTGAATTGGTTTTCCAGGATTCTTACGGTATATTCCCAGCAGTGGAATCTCCAGGTCAGAGGGCGGGTTCATTTTCAGTTTTCTGAGTAAATTCCATACTGTTTTCCACAGTGGCTACACCAGTCTGCATTCCCACCAATAGTGAACTAGGGCTCCCTTTTCTCCACATCCTCTCCAACACTTGTTCTTTGTTAATTTATTAATGATGGCCATTCTGACTGGTGTGAAGTGGTGTCTCATTGTGGTTTTAATTTGCATCTCTCTGATGGCTAGTGATGCTGAGCATCCTTTCATATGTCTCTGGGCCCTCTGTATGTCCTCCTTGGAGAAGTATCTATTCAGGTCTTTTGCCCATCTTTTAACTGGATTGTCTTCCTGGTATTGAGTCGGATGAGTTCTATATTTTGGAGTTCAAACCCTTGTGTGACGTATCACTGGCAAATATGTTTTCCTATATGGTCAGTTCTCTTCATTTTGATGATGGTTTCTTTAGCTGTGCAGAAGCTTTTTAGCTTTATATAGTCCCATTTGTTTATTTTTTCCTTTATTTCTCTTGCTGTAGGAGATACATTGGCAGTAATATTGCTACATGGCATATCTGAAATTTTACTGCCTATGTTCTAGGGCTTTTATGGTGTCACAACTTATGTTTAAGACTTTTACCCATTTTTTAGTTTATTCTGGTGTATGGTATAAGTTGGTGGTCTAGTTTCATTCTTTTGCATGTACCAGTCCAGTTCTCCCAACACCATTTATTGAAGAGGCTATTTTTACTCCATTGTATGCTCATGTCCCCCTTGTCGAATATTAATTGGCCAGAGAGACATGGGTTTATTTCTGAGCTGTCTATTCTGTTCCATTGATCTATGTGCCTATGCCAGGACCAGGCTGTTTTGACTACAGTAGCTTTGGAGTATAGTATAATATCAGGTATTGTGGGAATCACAACTTTTTCTTTATTCTTCTGAAAACTTGGTAGACATTCTGCATTGGGATTGAGGGCAGCAAGAGTTTGAAGCCAATCTTTTTTTGGGGGGGTAGGTTTTTTTCTTTATTCTGAGTATACACTTGCAGGATTTTGAGAGCTTGTTCAGAGATTCTAGCAGAGGAGCACAGCTACTCATATACTCTTGGCCAAAGACCAGCCCTCTCCTCTAGTTGGGAAGGTCGTCCTCCTCAACCCAATCACAGCTTTGGGAGGGATGCACATGGATCAGTGAGGGAGGAAGGGGACACCTGCCTAGCCAGGCAGATTGGCCGAATCAACCCTGGTGATCAGTGCGGTGACAGACGTTGCAGCCAGGTCGCCCTCACCCATCCCACATGCAGGAATTAAAAAACCTCATTTCTTTGAGCATTTTTGACACGGGTCCATTTCCAGTGTTTTTTGCCTGGCACATGTGACGCTGTTCAGACTGCACTCTCAGGGTCTGCGTGGCATTTTCTCGTCTCTCAGGTGATGGCCTCTCTCTGGCATCTCTGGCCTCACTCTCAGAAGCATCAAGTATCTGCTTGGCACTTCTTTTATTTTTTTATTATTATTATTATTATTATTATTATTATTATTATTATTATTATTATCACTTTAGAGAGGGAGAGACACTGACTCGTTGTTCCACTTATTTGTGCATTCATTGGTTGACTCCTGCCCATGCCTGACCTGAGA
Source organism: Carollia perspicillata (assembly GCA_004027735.1). NCBI lineage: Eukaryota > Metazoa > Chordata > Mammalia > Chiroptera > Phyllostomidae > Carollia > Carollia perspicillata. The sequence goes on along the minus strand of PVKM010031843.1, from coordinate 10,487 downwards.
CTGAACCAGCAACCTTTGGCGTATTGGGACGACGCTCTGACCAACTGAGCTACCAGGCTAGGGCTGCTTGGCATGTCTTAATTCTCTGGTCTCCACACTTACAAACCTTCCTTTTGGCACTTTAATGCCTTTATCACTTTTCCCCGTATGTTTTATGAGATTTATCAACCTTGACCTCTACAGCACTGATTTAATATTTTATAGTACCAATTCTGTTCTTTAATCTCACCAAAGGATTAATGGAGGGTTTTAATTCTGTGATTACATTTTTAGTTTCTCTTACAGTGTTTCCTTTTCTCATTAATTCCCTTTCATTTAATTTTTTTTTATAAAGCTCATTCTGTGGCTCTTAAAAGAATGTCTGCCCCGCTTCTCCTTATGGCTCTCTGCCTTTATTTCACAGGGACCATATCTTCTGACACATGTAACAGCACGATTTTTCCTTTTGCTCCAGAGTTGATGCAAAGATCCAACATAAAGACAAAGGGCTAGGTATCCACAGTGTCGTTCAAGGGGTGCAGCCCGTGTAGACCCTACACTCGAGCCTATGAATCCGACTCCTTCGGGGCTGCAGGCCACTCTGGGGGTCCTTGTGCAGACAGAGGGGCTGCATTTGGGAGAATGTTCCCACAGGGGGGTGACAAAGCCCCGCCTCCCAGCTTCCCCTTCCCTTGAAGCTGGCAAAGGCAGACCTTGCAGAGCCCAGGCTGCTTCTTTTGCAGAAAAGAGCTCTAGGGCTTCAGGTAGTCAACATTGTCCCCGCGGGGAAGTCTGTCTTTGCGCCAGCTTCAGGCTCCTTCTCTTTCCTCCCCAGCACTCCCTCCTTGACCGGGAACAAAGACATCCACACAAATCCACAGGAACATGCTAATTGGCAAACAACTGAGGCTCCCATAGCCCCGAGGGGGCCAAAGGCCTGTTGGGCACTGCCAGGGGAAGAGGAAAAATGATCACTTTAGCAGTAACAACAGCTCCTCTACCTAATGTATTCAAACAGGTCCCCTCCAGGAGTGTGCAGGCCCTCAGGGGTACAGGCAGGCGTAGCTGAAACAATTTCTCCTAATTGCCCTAGCGGACACCCAAACCAAGTCCTGCCTTTGAGACTCCTGTATGAAGATTGGCTCACTGTGGTCCCAGGGCCAGTGGAGACCCCTTTCTAAATCAGGGTCTGCCGAGTGGGTCTCTCAGAGCCCTATTTTCATGGGTTGTTAATAAGTATTTCTGACAATAGGATTCTAGGGAAAATAAATTGGAGACATGCATAAGTAAACAGAGTGGCAGGCTTCTTTCTGCAGGACTGCTTGGCATCGTGTACACTAATTGCCTGTTATTCAGCCGTCCCCCACACACTGAGCACCTACGGAGTACCGAGCGGTCGTGGAAACACACAGGCCTGCAAGGAGCTCGCAGCGAGCATTCCAACAGCTTGGTCTCACGTTGCGGCCTGTGCCAGTAGCTGCAACACCCACTGAAAACTTGGTAGAGATGTGGACTCTTCAGCCCCACCTCCAGACCTCCTGCCTCAGAACCTGCATCACGACAAGCTCCCCGTGATTTAAGCGCAGGTTAAAGTATGAGGAGCCCTGGAATAATGCGTGTTGCTGGGGGAGAAGAAGAAGGGCTGGCCAGGGAAGCTGGAGGCCTTGGCTGTGGAGCCCAAGTGCAATGGCAGGCAGCAGAGTTGGGGAGGGACAGGCACATGGTCCCCCCTTCAGCCTGGACACGGCAATGCTCCGCTGTTGGCACCAGTATTGGATAAGGCAGTGTTCCACTTTGAGGAAAGGAAAAACCCTGAGTAACAGCGTCTTAAACATGAAGAAAGTGTATTCTTCCCTTGTTTCTGACAAGTCCAGCAACAGGCAACGCGGGCTGTCAGGATACCCCACAGGATCACGCTCCTTCCGCCCTGTCGCCACATTGTGCATCCCCAAAGCCAGCGCCTGGCCCCGCAGGGCTCTGGGCCTCCAGCCACGAGGGCTGCCTTCCAGCTAGCCGGACATGAGAAACGAGGACGTCTCTTCCTGCTTTTAAAGGCGCGTCCTTGAGGTTCTTACACCATCTCGGCTACATCCCATCATTTGAGCACACGTGGGAGATTCTCGGGAAAAAACTACGGAGACTTGGAGAGGCGGCTAAAGACTCATCAGAATGTAGTCATGATTGGTAACATACGCTTCTCTGCACCCCCGGTGAGTGAGGGCTCTGGCTGCGCTTGTTTCTAGAATCAGAGAGAAGGAGGCGGTTGGCGGTGCTCCTCCGATGCCGGTGCTTTGGGCGTTGGATGGGGTCATCCCGCCCGGGGGTGCCTTCGTCACTGCAATTTCCAAATAATGACAACAACGTTAAGTTCGTGGAGAGAATTCTCTGAATTTAAAATTTTTTGATGCGTTTTCCTTAAAATTCTAGTGCTTGCAACTGCCTGTCTACTTTTGAGCAGAGATTTCAAGGAAAAATAAGTGAACAAATGGTGAATGGTGAAATGAATATTAATGGGAAACAATACAATTGCAAGTTCAACACCTTTTCCGTGAGTGTACGGCTCTCACTACATCTTACAAACATAGAATAGGGCCGTGTTTCCTACAGGTAAACTCTTTCTGGCTGTCACTTGCATGATGGACTTAAGTGTGTTAAGACTTCCCCGTGAACTACAAAGGGGACGATGCTGTTCATACACTGCGTCCCCGAATGGAGTTGAGGCCCACTGCTCTGAGAAAAGGCCAAAGACGGGTCCTGACACCCAGGACATCGAACCAAATGACCCCGCTGTCTTCTGTGACCCCAATCAGACACCCGTCAGAATTGCCCTTGAGTCCTACCCCAGACCCGCTGAATCAGAATCCACATTTCAGCAAGATGCCCAGGTGGTTGCCGTGCACGTTAGAGTTTGAAGAGCGTTGTCCCAGGAGAGGGGCAGGATCCGAGCAGAGGGGCAGGTGGGAGAGGCAGTCAGAGCTCCAATGCCTCTTTGGAAATATATGTATTGGCAGTTGTTTCATAAACATCTCCACTCCCCATGCCTGCTCTGCCTCCTGCCAGGTCCTCCCAGGCTCTCTGCCTGTGTCCAGATTCATGATAGGTGCAGGGTTACTACGAGGAATCAGGGCTGGGGCTACCACCTCCCCCTAGAACTCCATTGCAACCAGCACGGGAGCAGCAGAGGGAGCTCAGTGCTTTCTGGCAAAGAGGTTGCTCCAGTGTGGCTGGCAGGGGTGAAGCGGGGAGGAGGGGCATTCCAGGAAGAGGGAGGGCAGGTACTAGCTGTGAGGAGGGAGCGCTCTCTCATCAATCACTTAGCTCGAGTGCGGGCTCGAGTGTGGCAAAAATTCAAGGAGACAGGGACCAGAAGAAAAGACCAGAGAGACCTTCGAGGCAGAAGAGGGACAGAGGCCAGTGGGGCGGCCTGGCTCCCAGGAGCACTCTGGTGGTCCTCAGGGCTGAACTTGATCCCAAGTCAGCCTTGTCACCGCTTCCAGAAACAAACACACTAAGGAACAGCACAGTCAGTTCTTTCCGAGTAACCGAGGAGAAACTGAGACCCAGAGACAGGCGGGTCTTCGCCCAAGGTAATGCTGCTGGAAGAAGCATTGCAAACGCCAGCACCGCAGCCCCCTGACTAATGATCTGATTAGCCCGGTCAAATCATTCCTCGTCGCTTGCAAGTTCTGCCCATCCTGAGCCGAGGTATCGAGACAGTCTTAGCAAGAGTAGTAAGAAAACAAGGTTGGGGAGTCAGGGGTGGCTGTTCCTTGCAGGAAACAGCCTGCCAACAGCAGAGATGGGAGCCCCCACGGGACCGGAAGCTGAGTAGGCATTAGGTCCCCTGCAGCCTGATGGCCCAGGCCGCGCATGGCCAGCTGGAAGTGGACACCTTGAATGCCCAGGCATCTGCAAGGATATGGTGACCCTGGAGTAACACACCGCTCAGGGGGCAGTTCCAGCAGGACGTCCCCTCTGGCTGGCCTCGCCCTGCACGGTGAGGGAGGACTGGGCAAGGCCCTGCATCCACAGAAGCCTCTGGAGACAGAACAGGCAGCTTCAGTTCGTGTTTGTTGCTGAGTGCGTACTCGGTCAGGGGAGTTCTCTCAGGAGAGAAGAAGCAATTAAATTTAGTATTTTCTGCCCCATACACGAGTTCGTTGAAAAAAGAATGTCACCTTCCTTGTGAAAATCAATTATAATAAGGGAAATGCTTCCACAGTCAACAGAATTCTCAGCCTCGGGACACACAAGCATTAATTAATAATGCTGTTGCTCCACCTACTCCATAACCCTGACGCCAGTTCAGCAGGAGGAGGCTAGAAGAGGGAGGGCTGTGCTCTAGTAACAGACCCACCCCCAGCCTCCTGGGCCAGCCCCCATCGTGGCACATAAGGGAGGAAGGGAGCAGGTTATCCCAGAAGGCAGGCAGGGGGCACCACGCCAAAGTCCGGGCAGTGCCACCAGATGCCCAGTTCAGTACAGGTATCAGCAAGGTTACCCAACACATACCTCTGCCCTCTGGGACTCAGTTTCCCCATCTGTACAGTAATGAGGGAGTTGTCCCTTCCAGCTGTCATGCTCTGTGACTCTGTAGTCTAGACCCAGGTTGGCAAACTACAGCTTACAAACCAAATGGGCCCTTAGTTGTTTCTGCATGGGCCATTAGCTAAGAATCGTTCTTACATTTTTAAAGGGCTGTAAAAGAAATAAAATAAAACCACAAGGAAGACTACACGATGGCCAACTGGATGTGGCCTGCGAGGCCTAAGATCCATACCGTCTAGCCCCTTACAGCTTGATGGCCGAGCCCTGCCCCAGATGGGGTTGGAGCTGTGCTCCTGCCCATCTCGGTGGGTAGAATTCTTGGGAATATTGTGGGTCAGTAGCAGGCTTTCTCACCAGCGGTGCAATCATTGTTTAATTCCCTCTCCTTCCCTGTTTTGTAACTCCAGGAAGGCGCGCTCTTGGACCCTAGCGTGGAAAAGATCTTCGGTCTGAATGGATGAGGCCTGTGTTTCCAGCACCCCCGCAGCCCGTGTGCAGCGCCACTCAGGCTGAACAGTCACTGGTGCGTCATGCGTACTGTGACCGTATGCTTACTTTAGCCAATGAACCATCACGACGGAGGGCTTCACTAGGTCCAGGTTCCATGCTAGACGGCTGCCCAGGCCTGACTCTGTCCTCCAGAAGCTCAGAATCCAATAAGAAAGATCAGACATGGACACAAATAACTACAATCCAAGCTAGACCGTCATTCATGCCCCAAAAGAAAGGTAGAGAAAGGGAAATGCACACTCGCAAAAGGAAGAGGCAATTAACTCCGAATGGGAATTAACACGCCAGCACATAATGGGCAAAACCAGGAAAAGGCAATTCACAAAAGGGAATCTATTCTAATAAAACACATATATGGGAAAACCTTCTGCCTCACTGGTAGTCAGAAAAATGCTAATAAAACTGACAACAAGGTATCTTTTTACACTTATTAAAATAGTAAAAAAATCTATTTCAGGTCACAACGGCCAGTGTTCTCAGTGGTGCAATGAAACGGCTCTCTCACACGGTGCCGTTGGGTGGGAATGAAATTGAATAACTCTTTGGAATCAATTTGGTAATAATATTAAATATAAAAATGCACAAACTTTATGAACCAGTCACCCCATATCTAAGAATTGGATCAAAGAAAATAATTCAAAATAGGGAAAAGCGTATGTGCTGATACAGGGGACTAACACTGGAGCAGCTATTTGGAAGCAATACAAAGCCTTCCCGTGGAATTCTCTTCCCAGGACCCCTTTTCCAGCCCAGCTGCCTGGTGACTTAAGGATGACCCCCATTGGTAGAATGGACCCCTGCTCTTGCTACACAAGAGGCATCTGCCCCTAAGAAAGAGGGTCCGGTCTCTGTCCGGTCGCTGGATTGTCACGTGTAAAGCTTAGGCATGATCAGCGAGTGTTCCCTGCCGTGTGGACGGGAAAAGCAGAGGTTGCTGCTCAGCGGGGGGAGGGAGGGAGGGAAGAATGCTGTCGACACAGACCATGGGATCATCTACCCCAGCATCTGCCTCCCTGTTCCCGGGGCCCCCAAGCCCCGGCCACACGTCTGCCCTGAGCTTCTGTGAGATGCACCAGCATCCTCTGCACAGAGGCCCCTTTTCTGTTTAAGCTCATTTAGGTTGAGGTGCTGTCACTGAGAACCAAGAAATGACTAATACACAACAAACAGTGCGCAACTAGTAAAAACTGTGATGAAGACCATGGAAGCAACGTAGGGGAAAAGGGCTTTTGACCTAATAAGGGTAAAAAAAAAAAAACAGATACAGCATTACAAGTGTGCTACATATTCAAAACACATGGACAGAAAAACTAGAAAGGAATACATTAAATGATAAAAGTTGTGCTAGCAGTAGGATAAAAGTGAACCTTTTCTCCCTTTTCATACTGTTGCGTTGCTTTTCTTAAACTCGCAAGAACATTCTGAGTGAAGAGATGCGTCGTAGACCAAAATGACTGTGATGCTGAGGGAACAGCGCTGTTGCCAGACAGCGGGCAGCGATGGGGCCAGGGAACCCGAGGGAAGGAAGGATGTTTTTATTGCCTCCGGCGAAGGAATAAGGAAGCAGCGTTTGAAACGGGCTCCCAGCAAGGAGCCAAGGCACCCGGGAGAGGAGGGAAACCGAGAGAGAGAACGGAGGAACCAAGGCTTGGAGGTGGAAGAGCAAAGGAGGGACCGCTTCCTGTGGCAAGATACGAGCAGGATACAGTGGAGATCAGGAGGAAAGGAGGCTGCACTGCAGAGGTTTTAAACTGGAGACCTTCGGGCCACAGTGACCCGGTTGTCGTTTTGTTCAGTCAGCACAGTAATCACACATTTCTAAATTCGTTGCCGTGCCTGTCATTTCTAACCATACTCCTCTAAATTCTGCTTTGTGATGCTGGGAGTCAGGCGCCTTGGCCTGACAGCGCCTTCTCAGCCTCTGCCGGTAGGGGGCGCTGGAGGGAGACCACAGGGCGGAGGACCAAGAGAAATGCTCTGCAGGTGGAAGCATTTACTGATTGGAATTGAATGTACAAGGTTGGCGGTTCACACACCATATAATCCAGCAGCCGAACTCCCTAGTATGTCTTTGAGAAACTCTTGCATGTACACGGGGAGACACGCCCAAGAATGCTCATAGCACCGTTATTCACAGATAAAGGACTAGAAAGGAGGCACAGTACAGACAATGTGCCCTGGGGAAGGGCACCCCCTTCTTCAGCCCTCCCCAAAGCACAAAGCCTCACACCCTCCACCCAGACCACCCAGGGTAACAGTCACCACTCAAGGAGGGCCTCAGCTCACCTCCGTGTGACAAATTCTCCACTCCGGTCTGAAGACACCAGAAAACTTACCTTGTTCTCCCAGTGAAATGTGAAACAAAATAAAAGGTCCCAGACCTTCAGAAACACAGGCAGCTTCCTCCCTGGTAGGGAGATCCGCAGGCTATGGTGAAGCCTGGGGAGAGAATGTTTTTGATCCTTCTGGAAAGCCCATAGGAGTTAACGAAACAAGACAACAACTAATTTCTTCATGATTCTGTCTGTTAATACCCAGTGTAGGCCAAAATCCAATCTAACATGCTTTGAAAGAATAATTCTTATAGTCCCCACCCCATAAAGTGCAAACTAGAAGGGAGGACCGCTGCATGCAGCAGGGAAGTAATGACCTTCACGGTGGTGGAAGGAAGCCCATCTCGTGAGTGAGGAGCTGAAATGCATGGTGTTTCCCTTGAGCCTGTGGTTGGCTGAGGAATGACCCAAAGATATCCAGGTCCTAATCTGTCAAACCTGGGGGTGTCCCCTTACCTGCAAAAGGACTTTGCAGACGTGATGAAGTTAAGGTACGGTTGAGATGGGGAGAGTATATCCTGGATGATCCAGGTGGGCCCTGAACGTGATCACCAGTGTCTTCACTAGAGGGAGATTCGACACAGACCAGGAAAGGCTACAAGACTACGGAGGCAGAGGTGGGAGAGATGCAGCCACGAACCAAGAAATGCCCACGGCCACCAGGAGCTGGAAGAGACAGGAAGTGGGGCCTCCCCCAGAGCCTCCCGAGGGACTGTGAGTTAGCCCTGTAAGACCCAGCTGGGATTTCTGAACTCCAGAACTGTCAAAGAATAAACTTTTTTTTTTTAATCTCAAGCTGCTAAATTTGAGCAGCCACAAGAAACTAATGCAAGCCCTGGCTGTCAGGAACCTGTGACCTCAATGGCTATAGCCTTCTTAGCCTAGGAGGCCTGAATAATTGCGTGCCCCCTACCCTATCAGTGGGGTATAAATAATCTGTGTCCAGGAAGAAGGAAGGAAGTGAAACCGAATAGGTAAACTGAGGCCAGATCATGAAAAACCTTGAATGAGAAGCTAAGGACTTTGGCCCTTACCCTGCAGGCTCTGGGAATCCATAGATGGTTTGGAGCAGGGAAATGTTATGAACTGATTATTTTTAATACACCTCCGCTCTGTAGAGAAAGGAATGGGGAGGCAGCAAAACAATAAGCCAGGACACAGGGAAGAGGCTGCTGCAGGGGCGCAGGAACGACATAGGATGAGTGGAAGCCTGACAGAGAGGTCAGGCGAGGGGACACCCACGAGGCCTTAGATCCTGGCAGAAAATAGGGAAGAGTGGCTTTTGTAAGAGGGGAAGTGGAGGACAGCAGGTCATCTTCAAAGAGAACAATGCACATTCCATCTTGTTTGGATGGCATATACAAGAAAAGGAAGGCATGTAATCACACCTCCCTGGATGTATTTTTAGATGGCAAAAGCCAACCAAATTATTCACTTAAAAAAGAGAAGCTGTTTTCAATTCCAAGAAGACCAGCGTGACCCTGGTTGCTGCCACGATCCCTGAAAGCCAGCTGGGATGCTCCTTTGAGCCAAATTTTGCAAAGCATCCAGCTGTTTCATGTGGGGCCTGTGCGACCTATGCAGGTGGCACACAGATGTGGGGCTGTTACGGGGAGGTGGTCTGGCACAGAGAAAGTGGCTCAGGCTGGGAGGAGGGAGCTCTGGGGTTCCGTCCAGGCTTTGCCACTGGCTGTGTGGCCTCAGACGGGGACTTGCCCTTCCCTGGGCCTGTCTCCCCCCAGATCAGCAGCGTTCAAACTGGGTGTCAGAGCGCTTGAATTCTGAAGAGGTGCCTCAGGACCAGTGAGGCCTGGAAGTGAGCAGGGGGACCCTCTCCTGCCTCCTCTGGGGCGCTGGTCAAATATGAATGTCGTTTTTTTTTCCTTTAGCTGACATGTTTGACTATTCACTATCTGCCAAGCACTGTTCTCAGTTCCTACTTGTATTACTTGTTTCACAGATGAGGAAACTGAGGCACAGAAAGGTCGAATGGCTTGTGCGAGGTGGCCTTGCTGAGAGGACGGAGCTGGGATTTGAACGTGCCCAGTCCGGCCCCGGGGCCTGCGGTTTCAGAGGCCTGCTTCGTGTCCCCGGTTACCCTCTCCCTCCTCTGAGTCCCCACGGCCCCCTGGTTTGCCCTCCCTCATCCAGAGCATACTGTCTGCTCCAGCTGTAGGCTGACCTGTCAGTCTCCTTCTGATCACACTGGGAGCCCCCGGAGGACCTGGACTGAGCCGGGTCTATCGCTGACCTCCCACGGCACAGCATGGCCCCTGTCAGCTTGACCTTCAGTGACCGTTCTGAGGGGCTTCCTGCCCCACACACTGGGCACCAACCCTGTACTGGCACTGTGGACACAGAGAGGAATCCGACTGGGCCCCTGACCTCCGGAAGCCCAGCCTGGCCATGCAGACAGATTTGGAAGCTGATAATAGAAGCCCTGAATGCTCTTGTCTAACGTCGTCTACACAAACCGCACTTGACACTGGAGAAAAGCATAACGAGAACGCATGAAACCAGCCTGTGACGCTGACAGCCAGCCCCACCCCCCAGACTTGAAGCCATGCTGGTCGCAGGGGAGGGCAGACTGATGGCAACACTGGTCACAGCCCCCACCCAGAGGGCCCTTCTTTCCCTCATTCAGCCAAACAGGAACTGAGCAGCCCCGGGCTGGCCCTGGAGTATGCAGACGAGATGGATCAGACTGGCCTTGTCCTCAGGGATTTCACAGGCCAGTGGGCATGGCAAGCTGCAGATACAGCGCCGTTCCACTAACACAGGATCTCAGACACAGGCAAAGCACCTCCAAGCACCAGGCAAGGGGGGCGGATTCACGTATCACTACTGCTAAGCCTGCACGGAACCAAACCTTGACTTTATAGGGACGGAAACTGCGATCCAAAGTGGGGAGGGGACTTGCCCTTGGTCACACAGAGGTCAGTGGCACACCTGGGACAGGAGTCCCAGCATTCTCTCTCTCTTCACACCCCACCCTTTTCCCCAGCTTGGAAAGTAGACATCTCAAAGACATAATATCTGCTCTCCCCAGCAGTCGCTGAGGTTGGGGGAACAATGGATAAAAGAACTCGATTCCCATTCCCAATGCCCACCCCTCGG
>PVKM010031842.1:0-16659 GCA_004027735.1 Carollia perspicillata | reverse complement strand
ATAAGCAATTCTTCAAACTCAGTTTTGATACATCTTCTTGCTTAACAGCCCATATAAAATGAAATCTACTGGTGCTTGTTCCTTCAGGAATCCAGTCAGAGGAACATAAACTGACAAAGCTAAAAGGACTCCATATCTCCCTCATTGTGAGAAAAATTACACCCCAAAAGTGACAGGGCCGTAACCCGAGGCCGTTCATCAAATTATAGGCAAATAATAAATTCTCCAGCAGTACTATCAAAAGATAGATTAATCCTGGCCAAATTACTAAATTTCAAAGATGAAGAAAGAATTCTGTATTCAAACAGAAACATCAAGTAGGCCCTGGTCAGGTAGCTCAGTTAGTTAGAGCATCGTCCTGATACACCAAGGTTGTGTGTTCGATCCCCGATCAGGACACATACAAGAATCAACCAATGAATGCATAAATAAGAGGAACAACAAATCTATCTCTATCTCTCTCCCACCATCTCTGCTTTAATAACTGACAGTAATTTAATAAGTGGAAACCATATCAATTAAAATATATCCTGTTTAGAGAACAGGAGAGGATGGTCAACCATGGGACCTTAAAAAGGGAAAGTCACAGGTGTCTCTCCAGGAGCTGCCCTGCAATGAGAAGCTAAGCAACATAAACATCAGGGTTTTCTTGACAACACCTAGAAGACAGCCCTTTGCTCCATGTTAGACTTGCCACAGCCTATGTAAACATAAGATTTCTATTTCGGCTTTACCACATATCAACTGGATCAGAGTCTCAGAGAATGGGCCATGAGTACTTAAGAAGTCTCCCCTGCCCTGGCTGGTGTGATTCCGTGAATTGAGCATCAGCCTATGAACTGAGGTTGCTGGTTCGATTCCCAATCAGGGCACATGCTTGGGTTGAGAGCCAGGTCCCCGGCTGGGGGCATGCAAGCGGCATCCAGTCAATGATTGTCTTACACATGGATGTTTCTCTCCCTCTCTTTCTCCCTCCCTCTCCTCTCTCTAAAAATAAATAAATAAAATTTTAAGGAAGAAGAAGAAGACTCCTCCAAATGATTCTAAGCTATGGTCAGTGTTGAGAAACACAGCTAAAGTGAATGGAATGTTTAAACTGACTGACAGAGAGGTCTCTTCTGAGATTGACTCATATCCCTTGCTCTGATTCCAAGCCTACCCTCCAACCTTCGATACTTGGTTCCCGTGTGATGTGTTCAGAGGGACAGAGCAAATCCACTGACCTTCTGATATGAGTGTTCTGAGATCAGAACTTCTCAAATTAAATTGGCTTTACAAGTAATACTTTCTTTTCGCAAATTAATAAATGAACTGGTTTATGCATTATTCACAGTGAGCTTTGTTAATGTGAGTCTGAGGTTATTCTCTAATCTGGATATGTCTCTAATCTGAAAAATGCATCCATCCACTCTTCATGTGGCACAAAATCAGGGCTCTGAGCCTGTCAGCATGCTGGACCATGGAAATGCCAGTCCATGGGAATGAGTCTGAGTGGCCGGTGGGCCTTTCCCAGGACCACATCCCAGGACCGGGAGCCACTGTGGGCCTTTTTCCCTCATTCCCAGATTGTAAGTTCCTTAAGGGCACAGACCATGGCTTCTCTCTTCTCATCTCCTATCTCTACCTAGCACAAAGCTGGGCAGTTCTAGAAACTTCCAAAAGAGATTGGGAATATTAATGAAGGAATGAATGCACTCAGTATATATGGGGATATGTTTTTGTATTGTGAAAACTTGTGTTTAGTTTCTGTTCTCAAATCAGGAGGCTGTGGTACCTGGCCAATGGTATATACAACTCTAGACTGAATGCCAGGTGTCAAGCAAAGTGCTTCATATCTGAGGTTTTGAAAACAGGCACCTAAGACTTAGTGGGAAGGGTGTAATTCTTAGCTAGCTATGCCTTTTGTCCTTTAGGTCTCACATGTCATCTTTCCCAGAATATCTTCCCCAATCTCTTCTGACAATAGTTCCTCTTTGTATAATCCCATAGCCCCCTCTGCTTTCCTCTATAATGACCTTCATTACAGTTCATTCAAATTGTCTGTCTCCCGCCACATCAGACTTGGAATTCTTGAAGGCAGATGCTGGTCATCTTTGTATTTCCAAGGCATGATATTAAAAGTTCAATAAATATTTGTTGACTGTAGTGAACACTTGTCATTCTGAGTGTCCCACATCTAAACCTCCTCCTTATGTTAGGAGACTTCTTGAGTTTTGGTGTAATGCAGAGGCTAATACAGAAGCAGAAAACATATGATGCTTGTTCTCCCAGCCTCCCTTGCAGGTAAACAAGAACATGTGTCTTCCAACCAGATATATCCAACTTAAATTCTGAATCAGGGTTTTGCTAGGAAGACTTCTCAGGGCCACGAGACCAAAGAAAGAGGCTAACGGCTCCAGCTTTATATCAGGAGTTTATGCAGGAGGGAAATAGGCTTACTGAGGGAACTTATATGTGAGGAGCACCTTGGATATCCTCCATGTCACATCACAGGCACTAAAGAATTGTACGGAACAGGCAGGGTATGCAGGAGTACTCTGGCGAAACCTGCTCCAGATAAGGGGACAGTGCTTGCCTGGGGCAGGCAAGGACAGATTCCAGGACCCAGCATGCCCGGGGCTTAGGGGAGGGGTTCCCCAAACAGACTCTGAGGGGATAATTTAGCAGAAGCAACCTGTTCTGGCCTGGATCTAGCTGGATCTAGCTGAAGGGTCTGGCAGCGGTCATTTCATGGAACATTCTCTCCTCCACAGAGCTGTTGACTCAGATGAACAGGGGCCGTAGAGAATCCATTCTAGCAGCAGAGAGGTGGCAGCAGCAGGCATGCCAAGTTTACCAGGGGCAGTGGCAGCATGCAGGATGCAGGGAGGGTAGTGTCACTGGTCACGGCAGCAATGTCCTCACCAGAGTGTTTGGTGAGGGCTAATTACTCACTGCCTCACTCACCTCTCTCATGCCTTACTGTTTCCAAGCCTTCCTTGTGATTTTGTAAAATCCTCAGTGCCCTTTTAATAATTTTCTTCTGCTGAAATCATTAAGAGTCCGTTTCTGTTGCTTACTACTTAGAACTTCCCGGTACAGGCTGAATCGTGTCTGCCTCTCCCCAACCCCGCAACAAAATTCATATGTTGAAATCCTAACCCCCAGTACCCTCAGTACCTCAAAACGGCTGTATTTGGAGACAGGGCCTTTAAAGAAGTAAGTTAAAATGAAGACGTTAAGATGAGCCTAATCTAATCTAACTGGCGTAATTTATGAGAGGAAATTCAGGCACACAGAGAGACATCAGAGACACCTATACATAGAGGAATGACCGTATGAGGGCGCAGAGGGAAGGTAGCCACTGTAAGCCAAGGAGAGAGGCCTCAGGAGAAACCAAACCTGGACACCTTGATCTTTAATCCTAGCCTCCAGAACTGCGAGAAAATAGATTCCTGTTGTTTAAGCTACCCAGTCTGTGGTATTTTGTTAGGCACCCCTAGCAAATTAATATAAACCCTGTGCATTTAGTGATTGACCAAATATTTCCTGGTCAGTCACAAAGCAGGCATTGGTACAGGATTACTATATGCAAATGAGCAAGACAAGAAGGAAGAGTCGAGATGTAAAAGCCAAGCAGGACCCTAGAAAAGAATGAACTAGGAGATACAAAGCAGCTGGTAGGAAGGGAAGCTAGAGGGATTCCCTAACTCCAGTGAAAGTGTTTATATGGGCCTCAAGACTGAAGGTCTCAGAAGGGAATCTAAGTTTCTAACGAGAGAAGAGGGACTTTTGTGCAGAGATTTAGATTCAAAGCCTTACCCCATCCCTTTCTTGACATACGATTCTTAACAAATTACATAACCTATCTGAGCCTCAGTTTTCTCATCTTTGGAATAAAAGTGAAAAACAATACCTATCTCATATATTTACGATTAAATTAAGAATGCATATAAACTACCTAGCATCTAATGTTAATCCCTTTCTTCTCCTTTTTGGGGGGATGGGGGACTAGGGGAAGAGAGAAGTAGACATCGAGTGAGGAGAAGGCTGAAGATCTTCTTGGGCCAGTGCACAATGTTCAGAGTGTGAGGGCTCAGATATGCTCTGATAGGTGGTGTGGGTGGCAAGAAGCTCCCATTTAGCGGGTAGACATGGCAGCCAGAGTCTAGGCAGCAAGTGACACTGATAAGAGTCTGATGGGAGGAACATTGTGGTTCTAGGTTATCATTCTATTCACATCTATGCTCCAGCCAGTGTTTAAAATAAGAAGCAGGATCCATCCCCTACTCTCTACCTGGATTAGGATGAGTAGGATTTATGCGGGTTGACAGCCATGGGACAGGTATATTGAGTGAGAGAATGGCAGCTGAATATCACTTGTACATACTGAATCAGGGTTCACATCTGGCCAAACCAGGTCGAATTCTCAGGCCTACCTGCTACTAGAGGTGAGACAGCCTGACCCTACATTGGTCGGGATTAGCTCAGAAACTGGGCAGAACTGAGCCTTTGGTTCTACAGTAGTTATAATTTATTAATGGTTACTATGTGCCAGGATTTTCACATACCTTTTCTCTCTGTTACATAATAGCCCTTGGAGATGGGAACCGTTATTTCCAAAAAAATAAATTTCTTTTTCAGAAAAGGAAATTGAGTTTCAGAGATAGTAGGCAACTTGCCCAAACCTATAGTTAGTAAATAGTAGAGCCAGGAGTTTGACAAATGTAAAAGCTTACTTGCTGAAGAAAAGAAGAGGTTTTAATTGTTGGCAATGCAAAGAAATTTCGAAGAAGAAATTTTCTAATGTCACAACAGATCCCTCAACCTCAATATACCTCCTAGTATCTTGATATGGGGCCCAGCTTCAAACCTTTGATACTTCTACCAGAAACCCATATAACAAGAGGGCAGCCCTGGGGAATATTTTCCACAGGAAACATCTGCCCCAATATTTCAAAGACCTTGAAGTGTCCCAAAAGAGAGGGCAGAAAGCTGAAGCCAATCACAAACATGGTGATAAGTCCAGGTACCAGGTGGACTGAAGCAGAGAGAAAACACAGGCTTCCTGCTTTCCGCTCCCTCTGGAAGCAAGCACTGGTAAAATAAACTCTTTCCAAGACTCAGGTTCCCAGGTTAGTGATCTGGTTTTCTTCTAATAGGAAGCAAGCTGTCTCTCAATCAGGGAGTGGGGGAGGGGAGAATTATTGCCAATTACACTAAATACGTAGGAAGAAAGGTTCAGGCATTTCATGTCTTTACAATTAAGAGGCCTCCACTTTATTCTTAGAATCAATCACAGCCCAGCCACAGGACGGACATTCTTTCCTTGAGTGTTTACAGAGAATCAATTAAAAAAGATTTTTTTAAAAATCCTTTTTTGTTTAAAGAAAGTGACATAATAGAAAGGATTGAGTTCCTGCCAAGAAAAGGCTTTCTGAGCCTTCTCTGGCTCAGATCGACAGCACTTTCAGGTCTTTCAATAAATCAAGTCACTGGCCCCAAATAGAAAATCGCTACCGGGAAAGAAAAAAAAATTTAATGGGTTGTCTTTGAGTTAAATTAGAGTCTGTAATTATTCTGAATGTATTATTCAGACTCGTTATTCTTTATATTTCTACTTCATAGGTGATTAATGAGAACTACTCCCCATGTGCCCATTGTAGGAAGCACTAGAAGCCAAGGGTATTAATCCACCCTGATCCTTACTCCCCAAGGGCTTCCAGCCTGTGCAGGAGATGGACAGGTACTCACAAAAAATACAAGGTAGTGAACAAAAGGATGGGTAAAGTAGGAAGGGGTAAGGGAGACTGAGCACACAACACTGAGTTAGTGGGTTCTAGATTGGAATTTGGGGTCCCTGAGTGGAAGGGACAGCTCTATAGTCTTTTCCAATGATTTGGGGGGGAGGGGAATCCTCTTTCATTGGGACTAAGAGTATTTATTGTCTTTTCCTTGTTTTTCTTCTCCTGTATCTTCTCTTTAGCCACTGCTACACCACCTATCTGCCCATTCATTCAACAAGTATTTACTGTGTGCCAAGTACTTTATATACATTTTTTTTATTCAACCCTCATAGAAACCCAGTGAGGGTGGAACTATTGCTCCACCGAGGACTGGGAAACTGAAGGCAAGGAAGATTAAAGTCACACAGCTAGTGCATGGTTCAGCTGACGTTTGACCTTCATCCGTCTCTGAGAGCCTATGCACTCCCCACTATACTCAAAAGCTAAGAGATTTCTTAGAAGTGAATTAGATAGGATCCCTGCCTTTGAGCACCTCAGAATTCAGTGGAGTAGAAAGACAGGTAAATAATTAATTCAGACATTCAACAATATTTATCAAGAGCCACTAATTAACAGTTGCTGTCACAAAGCAAAATCAGACATAGTTTCCTGCCCTCAAGGAACTTCTGTCTTTAGAAGAACCGGCAAATGCACACATACTATTACAAAGCAGAGAAAGGGCAATACAATGTAATGAATCCTCTAAGACATTGTAAGCCTTCAAGGAACAGGGAGGATGCGAGTCTCCCTGGGATAAGGACAGGGGCCACGTTTGAATGGAAACTTGAAGAGTGTGTACAAATCTGCCACGGGAGGCCTCTTCCAGTTCTCCAAGTGCACTATGCTGTCTAGCCTCTGAGCCTTTACACATGTAGTTCCTCCACATACACCAGTTCCCTACTGCCCCTTCTGGGCCTAACACCACACACCCTTCTGGTATCAGTTTGGATGACACTCCCTCCTGGAAGCTTCCCCTCACAGGCCCTTTCTCCATCCCAAGTCTAGACTAAGACTTACTACCATAGTCTCCCAAAGACCTATGCATATATTTAAAGGTTGGAGGGAGAGAGAGCTTTCATTGATTATGTAAGGAGCCGTGAGAAGTTCACTGTGGTTGAAACATAGGGTACACAGCTCAACCAAGAAATATTTGTGGAATGAATAAATGAATGAACACTTGAAAGAACTGTAATTTCGCCCAGGAAAGAAGGCCTCGGCCAGATTATTAAATCTCTCCTAAACTTACACTTCCAGGCATTTTAACTGCCTCCATCACATTCCTTGCCTCTCCCTGATCTACTCATTGTTCAAAAACGTTCCTTCGCCTTAAAACCCTTTCCTGACAGCCCTCCTTTGTTGTTCCAGTCGCGGTTGGTCTGTTGTACAAGGGTGGGACCAGGGAGGTCAGGCAGAGAAGCTGCTCTCTGGGTCAAAGTGTACCGATTGGAACCCCACATATCAAATTGGAGGGAACCTTCAGTCATCCCGTCTCCCGCAGCGAATTAGTCTCCTAGCCTTCAGTTCTCGTTTGTTGCTGAAGCACCTACTCCATGGAAAGCTCTGATCCGGAGGGCCGCAATGTAACCAACCCACAGACACCCGGACCGCTCCACCTGATGATGACCTGTGGGCACCCCAAATTCAACTTGTCCAAAATAAAAATACGGAAAAGGGCTTGGTTTTTGGAATCAGACAATCTTGGGTTTAGCTCTGCACTTTACTGGTTACATTGACATTGGATAAGTTATTTAAAATCTCTAAACCTTTGTTTCTTCTACTGAGAGCCCAAAGGTTTTGGAAAATAGGGGAGGTGGGGTGGTCTGGTGCCTGTTTTAGACATATCCCTCCTGCAGCTGTGTGGGGGATGGGCCGGAGGGGAGAAACCAGAGGCAGTTCAGAGGCTGCTGAATAGAAGTGTTTCCAATTACCTCCGCCCCCGCAGCACACTCTCCACTGTGACCCCAGAGCCAACCTCATGCTGTTGCCTAGCAACTCACCTGCATCACCCAGGGATCTGAAGCTGGGGCCCCACGGAAGGGAAATGACCAGTTTAATTACAAAAATCTCATGGGAATCATGCATCAAGTCATTCCTCAAATACTCACTGAGCTCCCACCAAGTGCCAGGCCCTGTGCTAGATACTGGGGATTTAGAAATGAATAAAATCCTGCCTCTTTTCTAGAGAAACTCATGAGGTAGCAGAATGGACAGACCTCTCCATTCATTCAAGAAATATTTGTTAAGTGCCCATCAACGATAGAATGGATAGATGCGTTACAGCATGCTCACACACCTGAATAGTATACACACAGCATGAGAATGAACAATCCACAACTATACACACAAATTTGGAATATTGATCAGTAAAACATATGATGAATGAGAAAAGCCAGATGTAAAAAAGTACATTCTATTTGATTCCATTTAGATAAAACACAAAAATGGGCAAAAGTAATCTATGCTGCCAGGAGTCAGGACTGGAAGTTTGGAAGGCAGTGGCTAGAGGGGGACTTGAGGAGGTCTCTAGTCCTGGAAACGTTCAGTTTATAGATCTGGCTGCAGGTAACCTGGTGTGTTCACTGTGTCAAAATTTATCAAGACTGTATGCTTATGATATATTAATTTTTCTGTGTGTGTATTATTCACCAACAGAAAGTTTTTTTACAGAAATACTTATTGAATACCTATCACATACTAGGCATTGTGTGTCAGGCAAACAGAGAAGAGAAAGTGAAGAGAAATTTACAACACAGGGGTCTGAGGAGCACAGAGAAAGGACTCTGACATCAACGGCACCCCATCTGTGGCAAGGGAACTGAAGCCTGGCTTCCTGGAGGAAGGGATTTTGAATCAAGTGGGAGTCAACCACGCAGGAGATAGGAATCAGGGCCTTTCAGGCGCCAGAAACAAAAAGGAAGAGGCAGGAAATGAGGCTGAAGGGTTACATGGGACCCAAACTGTCAAGAGTTTGGGAATAAAAAATGATAATAGCTAAATGTCTGTGGTGCAACATGCATTGTTTAAAATACTTTACATGTCTCAGTTTATTTAATCAGCCAACTGTATAATGAGTAGGGGCTATTATTCCTATTCTACAGATAAGCAAATGGAGGCACCTCAGGTTAATTAACTTCCTTAAAATCTCACAGAAAGTAAAAGTGGCAGAACTAGGAAACACACCCCGGCAGCCAAATCCAGTGTGCTTGACCACTGCCCCGTGCTGTCTAGATCATTTGGTCACAAACCAAGTCACTGAAGGGCATTTAAACAAAGGAGAGCCATGATCAGATTTTTGTGTGACAAAGGTTATTCTGGTTGCTCTGGGGAAAACTGCACTGGACTGGATGCAGCAAAAGTGGAGGCAGGGAGACTGGAGGAGAAAGACACTCCAGGAGTCCAGGCGAGAGAAGCAGAGATCTACATGAGGATAGAAGGTAAGGAGATAAGCAGAGAGTTTTAGAAATCGATGGCAGTACCTATCTGCTTTGTATTTTATACATACTGTTAAATCCATGAGAAAGCAGAGATTATAGTATTTCATTTTATTTTTTCACCTCATGTGCAGAGAGTTGAGTTAAACCTAGTATTCAGTTGCCTTCTTTGGCCTTGAAGCCCTATCTCTTGTTTTATTTACTTATTTATACCCTTTCACCTTTCCTCTCCCCACCCCTATGAGCAACTCTTTACTGTGTAACTATTTATATTATTCTTGGGAAATGTGCATTTTCATATTGTGTGTACGTATTATACATTTATGTAAATGGTGCCGGATTTTATGTATCTCATCCTGTATTTACTTTCGTACAACACATTATATTTTTCGAGATCTATCCCTGCTGCTCTGTGTAACTTTAGTTTGCTGTTTTAACTGCTCCCTAGGGTTATAGAATTGAATTGACAATACAAGCCATAGAAAGTGCTAAAGGACAGAGACATGAAGAGGCATGGAGGGTCGAAAGGCACAGAAAGCTGCGGAGATCCAGAGTGGCCCGGAGAGGTGTGGAGATGTGGAACAGGTGGTCCCATACCCATGTGTGGTAGATAAATATTGGGAGGGATACCTCGGGAGGGAGCGATCTCCACCCCAGACCAGACTACCCAGCCCAGGGTTCTAGCACCAGGAAGATAAGTCCCCATAACTTCTGTCTGTAAAAATCTGTGGGGGCTGGGAAGGTGGGAGAAACTGCAGGATTCTCAGGAGACTCCTCTTAAAGGGCCTGCAATGGACTTAGGACTTACCCAGACTCACACCCTGTGGGAATGAGCACCAGGGCAATAGCTGGAAGGGCACCAGTAGCATGAGGAGAGAACTTGAAGTGACTGGCAACAGGGCGAATGCTAGGAGACAGCTTCCTCCTGGGTAAAACCCCAATGGGTATGCAGCAATATTGTCCACTCTCCAAGCTCTCCCCCACACACAGCCACAGAGCTGTGACATGGGTTGACCCGCCCTGGCAATTACCCAAGGCTCCATCTTACACATTTTACAAGGGTCCTTTTCTATGATAGGTCAAGAGAGGGATCAAAGCAGGTCTACCTTATACACAGAAACAAACACAGGGAGGCTGCCAAATTGAGGAGACAAAGAAACACAGCCCAAATGAAAGAACAGATCAAAACTCCCGAAAAAGAACTAAACGAAATAAAGATAAGCAACCTGTCAAATGCACAGTTCAAAACACTGATTATCAGGATGTTCCAGGAACTCACTGGGTACTTCAATAGCATAAAAAAGACCCAGGCAGAAACAAAGGTTACATTAAGTGAAAAAAAGAAAAAATCTACAGGGAACCAACAATGGAGGGGATAAGGCTGAGAATCAAATCAATGATTTGGAACATAAGGAAGAAAAAAAGCATTCAATCAGAACAACAAGAAGAAAAAATAATTAAAAAAAAAATAAAGAAACAAGGGTAGGCTAAGGAGCCTCTGGGACATCTTCAAGTGTACCAACATCTAAATCATAGGAGTGCCAGAAGGAGAAGAGAAAGAGTGAGAAATTGAAAACTTACTTGAAAAAAATAATGAAGGAAAAATTCCCTAATTTGGTGAAGGAAATAGACATATGAATCCAGGAAGCCCAGAGAGTCCCAAACAAGTTGGACCCAAAGAGGACCACACCAAGACACATCATAATTAAAATGCCCAAGGTTAAAAAGAGAGAGTCTTAAAAGCAGCAAGAGAAAAGAAGATCCTTACCTACAAAGGAGTTCCCATAAGACTATCAGCTGATTTCACAAAAGAAACTTTGCAGGCTAGAAGGGATTGGCAAGAAATATTCAAAGTCATGAAAAGCAAGGACCTACAACCAAGATTGCTCTACCCAGCAAAGCTATCATGTAGAATGGAAGGGCAGGTAGAGAGCTTCCCAGACAAAGTAAAACTAAAGGAGTTCATCATCACCAAGCCATTATTATACAAAATGTTAAAGGGAATTACATAAGAAAAAGAAGAAAATCAAAACTATAAACATTAAAATGGCAGTAAATTCACAACTATCAACAATTGAATATAAGAAACAAACTAAGCAAACCAGCAGAACAGGAACAGAATCATAGATAATGGAGATCATTTTGGAGGATTATCAACTGGGAGTGGGGAAGGGGAAGAAGAGGGAAAAGGTGCAGGGATTAAAAAGTACAAGTTGGTAGGTACAAAATAGACAGAGGGATGTTAAGAATAATATAGGAAAGGGGTAGCCAAAGAACTTATATACATGACCCGTGGACATGAACTAAGGGGGTGATTGCTGGAAGGAACCAGGTGGAATGGGGCAGAAGGGGAACAAGTGTAATAGCATAATCAACAAAATATATTTTTTTAAAAGTGCTCTACCATGGAGTGGAGACTTCAGCTGTAACCTATGACTCTCTACTAACTTGTGATGTGAACTAAGTCCTTTCCCCTAGTTTCTTAACTTTTCCATTTGTAAAATCAGAGGTGCCTCCCATATAATCTCCTTCACTTTACACACAGGGGACTCTAGTCCAGAGAACATTCGGGGGCGGGGACAACTTGATAGAGGTCACACAACAGTTATCGATAGTTAAATTTAATTTAGTCCTCATTTATTGAGTGCCGGGCTAAGTGCTTTGAATACTTAAGTAAGTAAGTGCTGCAGAGTCCCTCCTCCTGGACCTTTAAACAGAGTGGTGTGAAGCAGCACCTTGTGAAAAGGAAAGAGGCCATAGAGCCCTGGCTGGTGTGGCTGAGTGTTTCGAGCACCGGCCTGTGAACCAAAGGGTCACTGGTTTGATTCCTGGTCAGGCAGCACCAATCCTGTTTCCCTTTCTTTCTCCTTCCCTTCTCTCTAAAAATAAATAGATGAAATCTTTAAAAAGAAAGAAAGAAAGAGGCCATAGCATTTACAATAATAACTATTCAGATACAGTAAGACAAAATGTCCTTATCTATCTGTGATGTTATATATTATCCAGCAGTAATTTCCAGAAATATAAAATTCTATATATTTTTAGAAACTATTTTGTTTATAGCTACGGTTATTTACTCTGTGCTAGAAACCACTTTATATGTTATTTCATCTTCATTACAATCCCACTAAGTAGGAGGCACTATTATAGTATTCCCATTTTAAAGATAAGTAAACAGAAGCAGAGGCATTTATTACTTATTCTAGGTCACTGGATTTCAAGCTTTTTGGATGCAGTCCACAGTAGAAAATAGTTTACTTTGACAACTAGATCACGCATACCTGTTTCACGATACTATCCCCTTAACTATACTCTGATTGAAGTATACTCTTACTATAGTCTGGGACTTACTCTGATATTTTCTTTTTTCTTTCTTTTTTAAATTATAATTTTATTGATTACACTATTACAGTTGTCCCAATATTTCTCCCTCTGCCCCACTCCACTCAGCATTGCTCACTCTCTCAGGTGATTTCCACACCATTATTCATGTATATGGGTCATATGAATAAGTTCTTTGGCTACTCCATTTCCTATCTATACTTTACAGCCCCATGGCTATCCTGTAACTGCCTATTTGTAGTTCTCAAATTTTATTATAAATGATAGCTTTACGGGGTAGAACAATCTTGGCTGTAGGTCCCTACTTTTCATCACTTTGAATATTTCTTGTCAATCCCTTCTAGCCTGCAAAGTTTCTTTTGAGAAATCAGCTGACAGTCTTATGGGAATTCCCCAGTAGGTAGCTAACTTCTTTTCTCTTGCTGCTTTTAAGACTCTCTCTTTATCTTTAACCTTGGGCATCTTAATTATGATGTGTCTTGGAGTGGGCCTCTTTTCATAATCTTGTTTGGGACTCTGTGCTTCCTGGACTTGCACATCTATTTCCTTCATCAAATTAGAAAAGGTTTCTTTCATTATTGTTTCAATTAGATTTCCTATTTCTCACTCTTCCTGTTCTCATTCAGGCACCCCTATAATGCAAATGCTTGATCTCTTGAAGGTGTCACAGAGGCTCTTCACACCATCCTTGGTTTTTGGATTCTTTTTTCTTCTTGTTGTTCTGACTGGTTGTTTTTTTCTTCCTAATGTTCCAATGACTGATTTGATTCTCGACTTCATCCACTCTACTGTTATTTCCCTGTAAATTGTTCTTTATTTCAATCAGTGAATCTTTTGTTTCTGACTGGATCTTTTTCATGCTGCTGAGGTTCTCACCAAGTTCCTTGAACATCATTATAACCTGTGTTTTGAACTCTGCCTCTGATATTAGCTCTTTTTCTGGAGTTTTGATCTGTTCTTTCACTTGGGCCCTGTTTCTTTGTCTCCTCATTTTGGCAGCCTCCCTGTGTTTGTTTTTATGGATTAGGTAGAGCTGCTATGACTCCCTGTCTGGGTAGTGTGGCCTAATATAGTAGGTGTCCTGTAGGGTCTGGTAGCACAGCCTCCCCTATCACCCAAGCTGGGTGCCCTTCCTGTGGGCTGAATACACCCTCCTCTTGTAGTTGAGCCTTGACTACTGTTGGCAGGTCAATGGGAGGGATTTACCCAGGCCAGCCAGCTGCAGGGATTGGCTATGACCACTGACTACCAACCTCCACCCTAACTACCTGAAGATGTTGAGAAAAGCCTCAAAGAGAAGTTGGTTTTGAGCTGGTTTTTCATGCTGGACATTTTCTATTTTACAATTTAGATCTACTGTCCACCCACCTACCGTCTGCCCAGTACACTGAAGCTATACAGACCACGGGCTCTTTTGCTCCCTGACTGCCACTTCAGTATGGGCCAACACCCTTGCAGGAGGTCAGTGAACAGGAGAAGAGCAAGAGCTGGGTAATTAATTCCCTAGCAATTTCCCTGCAAATATGCCTCCATAGGGCTACAAACCTCCTTTGAAGGTAATTTCCCCTTTCAAGATGGATTGATGAGTAGGACTCTTTTTCACTGTTCCTGTTATCTCTCCTCCCTCTTCCCAAACCCTTCAGGTCAAGGGGGTTTAGTTCCTAAACTATACCTTGTCTTCCTCTATACCCTGCCCATAGTTGAAATTCGTCCCTTTGTAAATAAACCTTTGTCTAATTATCCTAATGTGAGTGTGTCATCAGTTTTCTATTGAGAATCCATAAAGCCTGGAAGCAGGATGGGAGCTCTCAGGATAACAGGAAAAAAAAAGTCCCAGGCAGAGGGAACAGCATGAGTAATATCAAAGAGCTTTATCCCCTTTATTGGTGAAGGACAAATTGCTGAATCTAATGTTCAGTTCTAAGTCCTAATCTTACTAGATTTATCAGCAGCATTTGACCTTTCTTGGACATATGTGTCACTTGGCCTCCATGACACTATACTCTTTCAGTTTTTGTTCTTCCTCGGCTACTCGTTTTCAGGCTCCTCTTCTGGTTCCTTCCCATTTCCCTGTTGCTGAATGGTGGAGTCCCAAGAGCTGTCGTTGGTCCCCGTCTATCTACATCAGCTCTCCATCATTATCCAGTATCATGGCCTGAAATACTAGGTATGCTGTCCATTCCCAGATTCATATCTCTGACCTAGACTTCTCCAAGTCCAGACTCAAATATTCAGCCTAACTAGAGATAGGACCAATGTCTAGAGCCAGCTCCTAGAAAAAACTGTAACATATTCAAGAATTTTTTAGCCTCTTGCTAAAAGCAGCCATTACTAAATATTAAATTATGTAAACTTAAAATTAAATAAATTGTATTAAAAACAAAGGTGCCCTGGAGTGCATGCGAGAAGCAACCAATCGATGAGTCTCTCATACATTGATGTTTCTCTCTCTTTCTCCCTGCCTTCCCTTCACTCTAAAAAATAAATAAATAAAATATTTTAAAAATAAAAACAAAGGTAATATTTGAAACTTGTCACTTTCTAATTACTTTATTGTATTTTATTTTCTATGCTCTTGGGGTCATTTATATCTATTCTAGCTGTATTTTGGAAATACTACATAATGGTGTGCTACTTTTATATCTCTTCCTAAGTCCATGTTCAATGACATCTTGTTGGTAACTCTGAAACAAACCATGGCGAGCGTATTATGCCACAGAAACTGGTAAACACTACCAATCAGAATTTGATTTATTATTTTTTAATTGGCTACACTTAAGAAAGTGATGAAAAAAGTATTAGAAATGCAGATTAAATTTGGACTGCATTGAGTCTGTAGCTATTACATTGTAAATAAAGTAAAAAATTTGAGGAAGTATTTTTCTAGTATTGGAACACTAGTATCCAATTCAGAAAAGTCAGTTTACTAATGAAGTCCCAAAATATGTCTTTATTGTTTCACTTTCATCTCACTATTAATGTAAATAAAAACATCAACCCAACATTCATCTTGGAATTATACTCGTTCATTCAACAGTGGCAACCATTAGTTGGCTACAGACACAAGTTTGGCAAAAATCAGTTAAAGCTTTGTGTGAGAATAAATTAGCCATGTGGAATTTACAATAAGGAGGATTGCTTATTTTATTATTATTTGTGAATTGTGTGTTATACATCATTTATATCAGTAAACTTTATAATCAGCTTACATGGGTACACACACACACGCACACACACACACACCTTTTCCCTGGAGAGCCAGTTGTTAAACATTTATCAGCATTCCAGTGCTATTACACAACTCAAACTTAGCGTGTCCGAAACTGCCCTTCTGATTTCCTGTCCCAAACCAGTTGCCCCTGCAGATGTCTTCATCTCAATTAATGGCACCTTCATTCTTCCAGTTACTCTGGCCAAAAATCTTAAAATCATCTGTGATTCTTCCCTTTGTCTCCTATCCTCATTCAGCCAATGAGGAAATCCTTTTGCCTCTACTTTCAAAACAAATTCAGGCTCTGACACTTCCCACCACCTCTACTGCTATCACTTCGGTCTAAGCCTACATGTTCTCTTGTGTGGATTACTATAATAGCCTCCTGACTGGTTTCCATATTTCAATACCGCAGTTAAAATATAAATTAGAAATACCATGTCTCTGCTTAAAACTCTTCAATGGCTTCCTATCTCACTCAGAGTCCAAGCAAATGTCTTTACAGTGGCTTATAAGATCCCACGGTGTCTGCTCCCCATCCTGTTAGCCTCTCTGAGGTCATCTCTTGCTACTCTTCCCCTCGCTGACTCCACTCCATCTACACGGACCTCTTTGCTGTTCTCCAGACGCATCATGCGTGCTCTCGCTTCACGGCCTTTGTACTTGGTGTTTCCTCCACCTGGAATGTTGCTCTTCTTCCAGTTTTCCCCATTGTTTGCTCTCTTTCTTCTGGCCTTTACTCAAATGACACTTTCTCAGTGAGGCTTCCTGATCACTTGAATTAAAGTTGTAATCCCTCCTCACCCCACCAACACATTCTCTACCCCTCTCCCCTACTTATCACCTACTGGACTACACGTTTCGTACAATAAATTGTAGTTATTATCCCCCCAGTAGAATGTAAGTTCAA
>PVKM010031841.1:0-16639 GCA_004027735.1 Carollia perspicillata | reverse complement strand
TCCCTCACTGTTAGCACCTCACTTTACCATGGTAGATTTGTCAGAACCTAGAAACCCACACTGGTGCATTACTGTGAACCAAACTACAGGCTCCATTTTGAGTTCATCAGTTTCTCCATAAACTTGCTCTTTCTGTTCTAGGATCCAGGCCAGGGTCCACTTGCATTTAGTTGCCATGTCTGTCTAGTCTTTGGTCTGTGACAGTTTCCCACTCTTTCTGTTTTTCATGACCTTGACAGTTTGTTTGAGAAGCATTGGTCAATATTTTCTATTGGGATTTTCTGTTGTTTTTGCCAGGCATAGACTGGAGTTACAGGTTTGGGGGCAAGAATCACACAGGCCCTCTCACCTGACAGAGTTGGGAGACACTTGTGTGTGTGCCAGCCCGTGCCTCCACACCTGGACAGTCGTTTCTGTATCTGTCCAGCTGTGTCCACACTAAGCCAAGCACGAACTCATACAAAAGTGTCTGACAAATCCATTCCGGCCTTTCCACCTCGCTTATCTGTCAGGTCCTCCTCCGACAGGGAGCCGCCTGGCTCCCCCACTGTTTCTATGCTTGTTTGTTTGACTCCTGTGTACATGCGAGTGGTTCCAGATTTGTTAGCCCATATTCCCATGTGAAACAACTTTATCAACTAAAGTACAGTGTTTGTGTGCAGTTTTTTTGTTTTGTTTTGTTTTTTTTGCCTTATAGTTTCCAGTCAAAACAGTTTTTCAAAGTTACTGAGAAGCTCCCCTACCCCCAGACCCCTTCAGTGACGTTGTGTCGTACACTTGTGGTACGGCTAGATCTTTGTCTCGGTCAGCGTGCCATCCTGGCCTCCCCTGGTTGATTGTGTCACCTTTTAAAGTGACTGTTCATAAACTTTTTCATGTTACTTTTGTTATTTTTATTTATTAATTTATTTTTGGCTGACTGCTTTGAGTTGGCAATGTGCCACAGTTAATGAAAGCTTATATCAAAATTTAGGCTATCTACAGTTTTTAGCATTATGACTCTCTAACAAGAAATACCTTTTTATGAACTGCTGTGTTTTTCTTTTGAATTATTGTTTTACAGTAAATTCTCAGAAGTGGAATTACTGGGTCAAAAGATCTAAGCAATTTGGTAACTCTTTTTGTGCGAGATGACTCTCTGAAAGTATTCTGCTAATTTAAAATACTATCTGATAGTTATAGGTTTTCCAAACACTTTGGGGAATTCTATAATTTAAAAAAAAAACACACAACCTTTTACCATTTTAGTAAATACCTGACGCTCTTTCATTGGGGTTATAATATTCCTCCCTTCATTTGCCAGCGAGTTAAGCATTGCGCCCCACCTTACACTTTTGCTTTGAGGCCTGCACTACCAGGGAAAAGGTGAAGATTGTGAACTCTGTGCTGGAATAAAATTCTGAATTCTCCTAAGCCACTTCTTGCCATTTTGGAACTATTTTAAGTTTAGAAAAAATAGAGTATGGTATTACCACCTTTCCTTTTGGTTCACATTAAAGATTTTCCTTTGGGTTCTGCTGTGTTAGAAAATGGCAGTAATGGTGGTTGTCCCGAGTTCACATTAGCACCAGTAGTTAGCATATTTTGCCATGTACAGTGCACACCCACGTTTTGGCGCGCATTATACACGGGGTTATTGTACCTGTTGTTACGCCCATGGTATGTAATCATCATACCCATGTATAATGAGCATCCTTATTTTTCCTTCAGAAATTTGGACAAAGTGTGCATTATACACAGCAAGATATGGTGCTTGTTTGAATAAAAGTTTCAATGTTATTTTCTTTTGGAAGCACACAATGTGCTCAGTAAAAATGTATTCTCTTTAAGGAACTCTTACCTGGTTCATGTCCTGCAGTAAACGTCATAGCCCTTTGTACCGAGTAGGTGCCAAGTAAGTGTTGGGGATGCAGTAGGGCTAAGTGGTTCGGAACCCAGCCTCTGGGTGGGAACCCTGGCTGTGCTCCTTGCTGTGTGACTTTAAGCAAATTACTCAACTGGGCCCATTTTGTCATCTGTACAAGGGAGCTAACAGTACCTGTCTTATTGGGTCCCTGTGAGGGTGAAATGAGCTTACCTGTCTCAAGCACTTAGAATAATGCCTGGCACATGCTAAGCACTTATATGTGTTCATTCTTTTTTATTGAATTCAATTGGATTCGTCCCCAACCTTGAAGATCATAG
Source organism: Carollia perspicillata (assembly GCA_004027735.1). Lineage (NCBI taxonomy): Eukaryota > Metazoa > Chordata > Mammalia > Chiroptera > Phyllostomidae > Carollia > Carollia perspicillata. Next base: position 14,455 of record PVKM010031841.1, on the reverse strand, counting down.
ATGTTCAGCTGTGCTTTTTCCTAGGCTTTTTGATTTTTGAAAACCCATAGAAAATGTCTCACTTATCTAGAGGTTTCTTATCTTATTAACATAGATGGCACAAAGCCCACAGTTGAAATTCTGACCTTTACATTTTGAGGGTACCTTAACCTCTCTCCACTTAGTTTGTTTACTCTGACTTTATGCATAATGCTAAGCTGAATGAGTGTTTTTTCCTGCTCATATCGTATTAGAAGTTGCAAAACAGGAAATGGAGAGTGCTTCAGGAATAGTGACTGCCTCAGGTAGTAAGGAGGGATGTTGGGGCATGACCTGACGTCAAGGCCAAGAAACTGTTTTCACAGAACTCCGTAAGCACCATACCCTGGGCCCAGTTCTTAGAGCGTGGTTCTAGTCCTGGGTTTGTCTCTCAGCTCTGTCACTTAGCTAGATACATGGGACATTGGCCCAGTTTCTTAACCCCACTAGGCTTCATTTTCTTCATTGGTAAAGTGAAGATAGTACTTACTATCCATTTCATGTGTCTATTTACATAGTACCTGGCGTGTGGTAGGTACTCAAAAACTGGTAGCTCTTGTTTTGTTTTTTGATTATTCATTTTGATTTATTTAACATAGGGTCAGTCAGCTCCTATGTATCATAAAAAGCCCCTGAAGGCATCATTATTACCATATTATAGCCTAGTATAATGATTGATATTCATAATGAGGACACTGTATTGTCACGATACTAAATTCAGAATCCTCCCTGTTATTAGGGAATTGCACAGGATGAGATATATCTTCTTTTTTTAAAATTTTTAAAAATGTATTGATTTGAGAGGGGGAGAGACATCTCTTATTCCACTCATTTATGCATCGATAGGTTGATTTTTGTATGTGCCCTGACCAGGGATTGAACCTACAGCCTTGGCATATTGGGATGACACCTTAACCAACTGAGCTACCCAGTCAGGGCTCAAGATATATCTTTAAAATACAGACAGATTTTAATCATGCAGTTTTGGGTAAAAATTTATGTATTTGAGAGATTCCCATTTAAAACATTTAATATAAACAAATAGAAAAAAAACCACATGTAGAAACATAATGGAATACCCTTAATTTATCTAAAATATTTATGTAGGTAGAACATTTCTTTCCCAGACTGAAGTGCTTCTGTAATCCCATGCCTGGTAGGAGTCAGGACTGAGTTGATTTCCATTTGCTCTTGCCTCAAATATTTTTGTTCTTCTGGAAGGGCTTTGCTTATTCAGCTTTGACTTTGATACAGTATCTGTAGAGGAAAGAATCAATATTATTTCTCCCTTACGGTGGACGGTTTTATTTCACACACCAAGAGCTTGCTTCCTGATTAGGGCTGAGGATAGATGTTTGAGAGTCAAAACTAAGTCTTTTGAGAGGAAGGTCATAAGGGACCTCAGCTAAGAACACATTCAGTTGTCTAGAAACCTTCCCTACAAGGTTTCCAGAAGTAAGAATGAGAAGAAGGAGGGAGAAATTACTCAGACATAATTACAGTTAATATTTTAGTAGTTTTCTTTTATACCCTCTGTTGGTATTTTTCACTTACGTGTCAATATTTTCTGTATTACTACCTTCTTAGTTTAAAACAGTCCTATAACAGACTTCATTTTCCAGGGCTCTGAAATACAGTCGAAGAGGCCCTGCTTTTAGTAGTGTCGTGCTTGGTGAGGAAGCAAAGCCCAGTGAGTGCTCTGGTGCCGATCAGTAACAAAGTCCTGGACCGTCTGGTTTACTTTTGTGTTTCAGGGGGAGAAGATAGAAGACATTCCAAAGGAAGTATTAATGGATTGTGCCCATCTTGTGAAGGCCAATAGCATTCAAGGTCAGTTTTCCTAGAAGTGTTTTGAGAATTAGCACTGATTTCCCTGTGTCTGAAATGGATTACATTTTAGGGAACATGTTCCTGACTTTGGCTTGAGTCAAAGGACTAACATGTTCTTTAAATGGCAGTTCTGCTACCTATTAAGGAACTAAAGACTAATCTCCCCTCCCCTCTGATGTTTATGCCCTATCTCAGCTCTTTTTTACCTTGTTTTTCTTATCTTGAATAGTAAGTAGGTTGTCCATACCTGCCTACTCTTAAGGTTATTTGTAGAGAGACTTTTGGAAATTGGGTTATGTTAATAGCTAAGGAAGAAATGTGTCTCATGGCTTTATTTTTAATGTTGTTTGATGTCTTTGCTTCCACTGTTTGTCATTAGATGCTACAACTCAAATGTCCAAATCACTCTTTCCTGCTTTTTCTTCTTCCTTTCTCCCTCACTTGTCTCCCAGTAAACTGAAGGTATCAGCAGGTTGATCTTCATCTCTGGGAGAGTCTCATTAACTGGTCTGGGGTAATTTGGAGTGTCAGCTGCTGCTGTGCTCTCCGTGCTCTCCGCTGATTCCGCTGTGCTGGGGGCTTGAGAACAATCGGCTTTAAGTGTTTTAGGAAGGGCCTGTGATGCTGGGCGTGGTGCTTTATTTCTACTGTACAGGATTTAATCTGTCAGTAGTGTGGGTTAAGAGGGACAGTTATTGAGGTGGAGGTGGGAGTTAAAAAGCAGAGCCAGGAGATGATGTTCTGCTAAGAATGTTTGAGTTAGTGGATTGGATTTTAGGTATAGGACATAGACCTGCATAGGGTAGAGGCAAGTTTGGTTTGATACGAAGTTGGAGGAAGATCCAGAGAGCTGGAGAGAAAGAAGGTTTGGGTAGAAGATAGCGTGGGGCAGACACATAGCCAATAGCAGGTACCAGGGGTTGGTGATTACCAAACAGGAGCTGGGGGGTGTGCCCTCTTCCCTACCACGTGGACTGTGTTTTCTGAGTCTAACTGAAGCAGCTTTAATGTTTCAGGTGCCAAGATGAAGAAAGTGGAAGTCTTGTCTTGTAGAGCCACTGACTTTCTTTTAACTCCATAAATCATTAAGTTGCAGTTAGTTTTTGGACATACCTTTCTTAAAATTTTTTAATCCTCACTGAGGATATGTTTATTGATTTTAGAGAGAGAGGAAGGGGGAGAGAGAGAAACAGTGACATGAGAGAGAAACACCTATCTGTTGCCTCCCATACCGCACCCTGACCAGGGATCGAACCCACAACCTAGGTATGTTCTCTGACCAGGAATCGAACCCACAACCCTTTGGTGTGCGGGACAACGCTCCAACCAACTGAGCCACTTGGCCAGGGTAGGGCATTCCATTTTCATGAGTAGAACACTGTCTAAGATTTCCAGTTAAGATGCTCCGTTATTGACATTAAAAATGGTGTAAATTAAAACCATCATTATCTTCCTTGTGTGTTGCAACCTCTTCTGCCCTGGCTAGCAGATGTGACTTTCTTAAAGGGGCTTCTTGGCCCAGCCTCTTTCTTTTTAATCTCTTTATAGATTAATAGTTTTAGAGAAAACAGGAAAAGAAGTCTTGACATAGAATTACTCTTCTCCCCTCGTCCCCCTTTCACAGCCGTGGCTCATTTAGCAGAAAAAGGAGCCGGGCGTGAGAGTCTCGCTGTCGTGAGTGAGTAGCAGAGGATGCCGAGGAGTGAAGAAGGGTGTCTTTGCCGTGAGATTTGCTAAGTACGCTCCATTTGTGTCACTGTGGAGTTAAAACGTTTTCCTCTGCGGTTGACCGCCTTCCGTCTTCCGCCTTCGGAATCAAGGAAGGTGTGGTTCAACTTGTTTGTCTGCATAGACTCTGGTGATCCTGTTTTCTATTCATCTTCTACTCTCTTTCCAGATTAAGCTTTCTAAAAGCTTGGACACTTTTCATGACACCCCACCTGGTCCGTGCAGTTAAGTCCAGACTTCTTACGCTGGCGTTTTAAGCACCTTTGATCTGACTGCAGAACTCTTTTTCCCTTCACTTATTTCACACTCCAGCCAAAGCAAATATTTGCTGTTTTCCCACCTTGTGCCTTTGCTTTTACAGTCATGTGTCGCTTAACGACGGGGATACGTTCTGAGAACGGCATCACTGGGCGGTTTTATCGTCGTATAAACACCATATGGTGAATTTCCACAAACCTAGAGGGTGTAGCCTCCTACATGTGTAGCCTGTTGCTCCTGGGCTGCAAACCTGTACAACGTGTTAATGCAGTGAATACTATAGGCAATTGTAACACAATTGCAAGTATTTGTACATCTAAACATAAAAAAGGTACAGTAAAAAATGTGGTATAAAAGATAAAAAATGGCACACCTGTGTAGAGCATTAGCGTGAACGGAGCTTTCACACTGGAAGTTGCCCCCGAGTGAATCCCTGGGTGACGAAGGCCTAGGATGCTACTGTGCTCTGCTACAGCTCTTATACAGACTGCGCCCTGTGCTGCACTGAGTTCATAAAAAATATTTTTCTTCAATGTAACCTTAGCTTACCGTAACTTTAATTTTTTAACTTTTAACTCTGTAATAATAGCTCAAAATACACACTGTACAGCTGTACAAAAAAATTTTTCTTTTTATATAATCTTATTTTATAAGCTTCTTTCCATTTTTAATTTATTAAATAATTTTTTTTTTTTTACTTTTTAAACTCTTTGTTAAAAACAAAGACGCTAATATATACATTAGCCTAGGCCTACACAGAGTCGGGATCACCAGCGTCACCGTCTTCCACCTCCGCGTCTTGTCCCACAGGAGGGTCTTCAGGTGCAGGAACACGCACAGACCTGTCGTCTCCTATGATAGCACTGCCTTCCCCTGGACCACCTCCTGGAGGGCCTGCCTGAGGCTCTTCTTAAAATATCCCTTTTCAGAAAAAGGTCCATGGTGTTTGCTTGGTGTTTTTTTTTTTTTTTTTTTCAACGCAGATTTGCTTATAAGCAGATAATATACCATAAATATCCTTCTCTATTAATGAAAACCTGTCCATGTTTTCTAACTTTTTAAGGATCTTACTAAAGTTTGCAGAAGCTTCTGCTACACCCTCCTTCATTGCGAATTTTCTTGGGAGTTCTTCGTTTTCTTACTCTGAAGTTTCCTGTTCTCTTGCCTCTTCAGCTGTGCATTCCCGCTCCCGTTCCAGTTACCCCTCACTAGTCAACTCCTCAGGAGCCACCTCTAGGACTCCTCAGCGTCATCCTCATCCACACCCAGGTCAAAGTTGGTTGCTGTCTCAACCCAGCCTTGTTGATTTTTTGCAACCTCCTCGTCCTTGGCAAACTCTTGGAAGGCATGGATGAACCTCTTGAGCATCTTCTTCCAGGTGCCATTTATACATCACTAGGCGATAGAAATTTTTCAGCTCCATTATAATCTTATGGGACAACTATCACAGGCAGTTTGTCAGTGACCGAAACGTTACATGGTGTGAGACTGTATTGTTCCCTCTGCTCTCAATTTTGTACTTCTTGTCACTCATCACAAGTCCAGATCCAAGCCCAGGTTCAAGGTCCACATAATAGTTGTAGTAATCACTAACATTGAATCTTAATTATATTCCTAGCACTTTACAAACTATTCCATTTAGCAACCCAGATAAATTAGAGATTATTATTGTCGTTTTATAGATGGGGAAGCAGAGCATAAAGAGAATTAAGGACTTAGCCCAAGGTGTCAGAGCTCTGACTTGTAGCAGAGGCTGCATTTGAAGTCGGGCAGTCTGACTTGAAGTCTTCTGTCTTCCCCACTGAGCTGTACAGCCCTCTCATGGGGCCTTTCCCTTTCTCCCTTTGAGTGCCCACTGCCCCCTGTGTCACCTTAGCACTTTGCCTGTGCCTTTCCGATATCTGGTGAGCTCTGCTTCCAGTTGCAGTTGTTCGTGTACTTTTCTGCCCTCCTTTAGTCTTAGAAGGCGTGCTCCCTGTCTAGTCCACGATTGTAGCCTCCTTGCATGTTAGAGATTTGTTAAAAACTCAGTTTTGAAAAACCTCAAACCTGCAGAAAAGTTGCGAGAAAAACACAGCTCTCGTATACTCTTCACTTAGATTCAACAATTTTTCCATATTTATTTCCTTTCTCTCTGTAACACACTCATGATGAACTTTTTTAGCTGAATCATATAAAAGAAAACTGTAGATCCTGCTCATCATTTCTGTCCTGAGAACAAGGATATTGTCGTCAGTAACTGCATTACAGTGATCAAGGAAATTTAACATGGATCAGACACCGTTACCTGAAACACAGTCTGTACATACATTTTCCCAGCGTCCCACCCCTGTCCCCCTGTAGCATTTTTTCTGACCCAGGATCGCATGTTCCCTTTCCTTGTCATGTCTCTAGTCTCTTTTATTTGGAGGGACTTCTTGGTCTTTTAGGACATGGACCCTGTTAGAGTGGAGACCAACTGTAGAATATCCCACGGTACGGATCAGTCTGGTACTTCCTGTCCAGTAGGATAGCGTCATGAATTCTCAGGCAGGAATACTTCATAAGCAAAGTACAGTGGTGTGGTGGTCATCAGATTTCTCCCATGTATGGAGTGATTTAATAAACTATAAAGTGATTTGCCGTCTAATTTCCAAGGGCTTTAAAGAGTGTTGGACCAGCAATTAAACTGATTCTGCGAGCCGCCTAGAGGCTGTTGATGTGGAAGGGCTATGGGGGGTGGGGCAGGGAGAGGAGGAGGAGCAAACAGGGGGCCTGGCATCCCTTTCATCCGGAGCATCTCTGCTTTGATCACCTTGATATGCTTCTTTGGTAAATGAGGTCGCACTGCTAAAAGAAACACACCAAAAGAGCCCAAATTATACTACACTGTTGAGTTTCCTCATGTTTCAGATGAGATTGCGGGAGCCGTGAGGACTTGCCCACAGCTGGTGTGCGGTAGGGCCAGGGTAGAGCGCGGGTCTCTTGGATCCCAGGCCATGGCTTTTTGCTTCGTCTTGCTGCTTAACCTTTAATGGACCAAGGACTCCTGTGAGAATCTGAGCACGCCTGTTTGGGCATTTTCTCTGTAGCATGCATTTAATAAATTTGCATTCTATTCTAGTGAGTCTCAGAAGTCCCTGAAGTGAACCCTGGACCCCATTGTAATACTTTTGCTTGAATTGTGTTTGCCAACTTTACCATTGGCCTTTTGTGGGGGGGGGGGTATTTTTTAAGTATTTCATGGTTTGAACCTCTCGATGCCTTGTTCATTCTAAGCTGCTTCCTTCGTTGGATTTCCGTGACTCGCCAGTGGGTAAATTTGACACTTCGCTCAGTGTCATCCCGTCTACGTGTTGACGACCGTCTCTCTCGGCAGGCTGCAAGATGAACAACGTCAATGTGGTATATACGCCGTGGTCTAACCTGAAGAAGACAGCCGACATGGACGTGGGACAGATAGGCTTTCACAGGCAGAAGGATGTAAGTGTTCCGTGCCACCGAGGGGGCGGGGTCCAGCCGCCCAGCTGAGCGGCGTGGTGTCTGTCCGACGTCTCTGTCACTGAGGTCTCAGCATGTGATGTACGTTTTCCGAAGGGAGCTGAGCTGGGTTGCCAAGCCCCTGGAAAGCCTCTCCTCCATTCTGAGGGATAACCATACAGTAAAGATTCACTATTATTCCCCCCTCTCCTTCAAAGGTGAAAATTGTGACAGTGGAGAAGAAAGTGAATGAGATCTTGAACCGATTAGAAAAGACTAAAACAGAGCGGTTCCCAGACCTAGCAGCAGAGAAGGAATGCAGAGACCGTGAGGAGAGGAATGAGAAAAAGGCCCAGATTCAGGAAATGAAGAGGAGAGAAAAGGAAGAAATGAAGAAGAAGAGGGAAATGGACGAACTTAGGTATGTTGGAACTGTGGAATTGGTATTGACCTTGAAGAGGCTTCACTGTGACTTTAATTAAGGATTAGCCTGTAAGAATGATATACTGAAGAAGAAAAAAAAATAATGATATACTGGTGGAGGAATGATATACTGAGCTTGTTCTATGTATAACAAGCTCGGCTTTAAATGACCTAACAAGACATTTATACGAATGTGTTGGTCAAGTGAATGTCCCTTCAGTAGTGGCAAGATATGAGAGAGTATAAAGTAAAATAGCTTATTCTATTCTTGGAGAAACAATCATAAGTAATCTTCAAAGTGTGTTTATAAACATCTTCAGGAGAAGAAGAGATGCTGTATTAAGTGTTTGACGATGACAAGCTATGATACTTAAATAAAGTTCTTTCAGCTCTGAAGGCCAGTGCGAGTAACTCTGAAAGGTTGTTTTAAAACCTCTTGTACATTTTCAAAGTTTAAAGCAATCAATGCAGTGAGGTCTGCTCCAAAACACCACATTTTAAAATAATAAGTAGTAGTTAGAATATAATTTGGATCTTGAAATTCTAGTGTGTAAGGCCATAAGAACACTTCACTATATTAGTTTTCTATTGCTATTATAACAAATTACCACAAATTTAGTGGCTTAAAACAGCATAGGTCTATTATTTTATAGTCCCGTACGTTCAAAGTTTGATGTGGTTCTCACCAGGCTCGAATCCAAGCGTCGGCTGGGCTGTGTTCCTCTCTGGAGCTCGAGGGAGACTCTGTTTTCTTTCCCAGCCCTTAGAGGCCGCCCACAGTTCTTGGCTTTTCACCTCTCCTCCCATCTGCAAAGCCAGCAGCACCCCACATCTGGCCTTTCTCCCACAGTCATGGCCCCTTCTTCGATCACAGTTTCTCTGCTTTTAAGTTCCAACGTGGTGACCTTGCATTCACCCAGATAATTGGTGATAGTATCTCCCCATCTAAGATCCTTAATCACATCTGCAAAATAGTCCCTTTGCCATGAGGCACTGTATTCGCGGGTCCTGGGCCTGAGCCTGTGCACGTCTTTGGGGAGGATCCTTGCTCTGCCTACCGCACTGAGCCGTACGGCTGTATACAGCTGTCTACCTGAAGAGGCTTCTCGTTTTTCTTGGTGAAAGAAGGAAGTTGATCCTGTGACTTCTACTCACAGAATCCTAGGTTTTCCCACAGTTGCCCATAGATAGCTTGTGTTAAGTATACCAAAAAAAACGAGGTTGCGGTGTGTCACTCCCTTTGGGAATGGTGTACTATCAAAATGAGCCATCCCGCTGTGTTCTGACCAGTTGCCTTGAAACCTGGATTATTTGTCATTCCCGTTTTCTAAGCTGCATCTAGACGCTTGTACTTTTTCCCTTCGCTTCTTCAGGCAGGTTTTTATATCACTCTGGTGCATGCATATAAAAAGGAAAATGTAAGTGGAATAAACTGAAGTCACTTTTCTAGTCTATGTTTTCCTATGCAGTTGTAGCCCTTCTGCTTCATTTTTAATAAATTACCATGGGCCTCAGAAACCCAGAAACAGTTGGTGTGCTTATTTCTGTGAAACACATGCCGCAGATACGACTTGCACGTGCTGCCCAACGCAGGAGAGCGTGAAGCAGGGCCGTAGCGTGGGGAGCCGCGGCGCTGACGTGCTGGAGGTTTGCTTGGCGTGTGCAGAGCTGCGGTCGGCGTGCCATCTTCTGCAGCCTTTGTGACATTCCAGCGACACAATCAGTCTTCTGATGTTGTTTGGTCCGTGTTTACATTCCGAGTGCCGGCATCACTTGAATTTCTGTCTTTGACTCTCCCACCCAAGAGATCAAATGCTGTGCCTATAAAATCTTCTCCTTCCAAAGTCTTGCACTTGGCTTTTTGACAGTGAAAATACCATTGAATTTCGCCAACTGTTGATTCTTTTATTCGGACCATCTGGTAAGGAATGTCCGCTTTAGTTGCTGTGATCACTTAAGAAATTGACTTTTGAATCTTTGGGGGGAGTCCACAGATAAATTAAGAAAATGTTCTTATCCCAGGCAGCACCCCCAGTGTTTTCATATGATTTCAGTGAAAAAGCACTTATCCCCATATTCTGAAGAGCTGCGTTCCAACTGCTTTCCAAGTCCAACACTATTATTTACACTCTGGACTCCAGCCTAACTTTTTGAACAAGAATGACAGAAAGCTTTCTATTGCTAGTTTCTATGAGGGGCAGAAATGGATGGAAGTGTTCTCGTAGAGTCCAGGGTCTTGGAGCTCCAGTCGGGATCATATCCGCCAGCCCTCTGCCCAGATGTGAGCAGGGCAAAACCCACAGCAGAGAGGGCGCTGCCTGCCTTCCCTGCTTAAGACGGCAGAGCCCCTGGAGCTCCATCGGTCCTCGCACACGAGCGCTCTACTCCGCATCCTCAGCGTGCAGAAATTGTTAACGGTCTGACCGTGTAAACAGGCCTACATACTGCTCATCCCTTTTTAGGTAGTTTTTAGGAATATTTGGGTTCTTGGAAGGTTAGGTAGTAGGAATATATTAACATCTTCTGTTAATCATTGTATTCATTTAAACAATAATGAAAATTGTCCCTTCCTTAGACTTAACATTCTCGCTTACCCATATTGTGCATTAGCTCGTTAGCTCCTATTTGCCCTGTCAGCCTAAGAGCTAGTGGGGTCTTAGTTTGGAGGAGAATCCTTGCTCGGGCTGGGTGTAGGGAGGAATGCCTGCTGTGCTGGAAGCCGCACGTAGAGTTCAGAGAGAGTAGGAGAGACTCGGCGTAGATGTTGAAAGTCTTTGGAGTCTGGGACGCGGTCTTTCCTGGGGAGCGAGGGAGGCAGGACATCTCTCCCTCAGTCTGTGTTTGGTTTCGGACAGTGGGCTTCAGAGAAGCCCTTCAGGCTGGTGCCTGTTGGTGTCTCGTAGACACGGGAGGGTGTGTGTGTGTGTGTGAGAGAGAGAGAGAATGCGATCGCTTTGTTGTTCACTCACATAAGCCAACAGCTCAGGATCCAGTCCTTCCAAGTGTGTCGAGCATATCACTGGTGGCACATGCAGTGAGTTTTAACAGTTATGTAATTATTTTAATGAGTATTCGAGAAAAACAGCACATCCTACCTGTGATTTGATGGATGTTATTGCTTAGAGCTGGGCAAAGTGTGAAAAAGGAGTGGAAATAAGTCAATGTAAAGATGAGTATTCATGCTCGTGCAGGTGGTACGCAGACACAGCGAGCCAAACTTGTAGAAGGTGCCGTGTCCTCCGACACGCTGGGCTCCCTCAGTGAGTCCTAGGGATGTCGTGTCATCCGAGGAGCTGCATTTGTGCAGTACACAAAAGTCCACAGGATCCTTTCGAGAGATTTAAAGTTTCTATTCAGATAATGATTTGCAAACCAGGGAACATAGCCCTTGGCATGAACCGAGACTACACTCCAACACGGGATGCGGGGAGGGGTGTGGGCGTGTGGATAGGGCATGCTTTCTGAAGACAGGAGCTGCAAGGGGCTGGTGACCGAAGAGATGGTTTGCTAGGGGGAGGGAGACCACAAACTTACATCATTTGTTTTCTGATTGGTGTGGGCAGATGGCTGGCTGACTCAGTGGTCCAGTGGGGTTGTGTGATAAGAATAATGGGTAATACATGGTGAAGCACTTCTGAACATCCTAGTTCCAGCCCAGGCATGTTGAACAAAAAGGCTTTTTTGGTCACACAATTACAGTACAGGGAGTGTTATTTACTGACAATGCAGAGTCTGATTTATCAAACAGTGCAATTAGCACAGGGGCGTTTGCTTGCTCTGCAGGTGGTTGAGGAGCCCAACAAGTTACGATAGCAAAGTTCTTGTAAGTCCTCAGTGGTTAATCCGGTGATGTAACCCAGTGAAAGCTTGCCTGCCCTATTTTAATTTTGTGTTCTCCTACTGGGCTGTTGTGGTATCTAGCAAACTTCATTAACATCAGAATCAAGCTCACCATGTGGATATTGAAATAAGAGTCAGGGAAGTGTAATTAGTAGAGGGTAAGTGAGTAACAGATCCAGAGACAAAGGGTGGGGTGCTGGCTGCTTGAGGCAGGGGTGATTCAAGTGGGAGCCTGGGAGGTCTGCGCTGGGGTCCAAGGCTCCGGTGATGGGAGTCAGAGAAGGATGAGACCCAGGTGAGATGTCAGGTCACCTTGCCACAGGTTCATGCGTCATCAGTTTGAACACGGACGTGAACTCGATTTGGGGTCAAAGATCACTTCTGCAGGGGGGTTAATGTGTGACAAATAAAAGGTTATAGTTGATAAATGTTAAAGCAGGAATTCAAACTCAAGTCTGTGATTCCAAAGTCCATACGTCTGCTATACCATGCAGCCTGTAAGGCAAGGAATGAACAAGTTGGTAAGGCCAGAGTCGAGGTCAAGCACAGGGAAATAAAAAGAGTGAAAGGTTTTGTTCAATCCAAAACCTCACGTTGGAAGTGATAAGGAGCCGTTATTGGTTTCCTGAGCTGTCAGAAAGAAGTCGGCTTGTAAGGATGATGAGTTTAGTGGCAACGTGCAGGAAGAGGTAATGATGAGACCATGGAAGGCATAGTCTGATGTGGAAATGACCGTTTTAATGGCACCTCCCTTGGTTCTCTCTGACACACTACTGCTGCCTTCTGTAAACAATGCCGGTACCATAGCTCTTCATCGTGATGATAACCTCCTTCAAACAAACACTTATATGCATCCTGTATCCCCTTACATGGGACCCAGTGCTTTGCATATGCAATGAGTGCGTAGTTAGCATATTATGGATGAAATAGTAACGGGGATTACCTTCCCCAAAGCAGTCAGTGGTTCTTGAGCTAAATCAGCACTGCTGGTTAAAGGGTGTGGGGGCGGGGTGGGAAGGGTGCTCTAAGCAGAGGGATCCGTGGCAGAGACCCTGTGTGGGAGGGAGCGAGGCAAACAGGACTGGAAGTAAGCCCACATGTCCGGAGCAGCTGGCCTGTGGGGTCACTGGGCTGAGGCACCAGTCGGTGCAGGGCCTCATTGACAGTGTTCATCTTCATCCTGAGAGTTGGGCAAGGCGATTGAGCAAGGGGTAGCATGATAAGGTTTGTGGTTTGGAGAGGTTACTCTGACCTGCATGGAAAGGGAAGCAGGTGAGTGTGGCGAGGCCAGTTAGGGAGCTATTGCCCTTGTCCACGTGAAAGGCAGTGCTAGCTAGGACTGCGGTGGCCATGTGGAGGTGGAGCGCTGTGGGTTAATAACAAGTGATTCTGTAGATAGGACAGGATCTGAATGAAGATAGATTGGGTCGAGGGGAGAGGCAGGGGAAAGGATGACTCCTGGGTCTCTGCTTGTGACGTGGAATGGAAAGCTATGCAATTCTTTGAGCTGGTGGGGCAGGGCGGGGGGTACTGGAAAGAACCCCACCATCCTTGGTAGTGGGGAAGACCGTGAATTGGATGTGGGTATGTGAATCTGAAAATAGCTTTGAGGCATCCAAAAAATGTCAGACAGGCACTTGGATTGATGGGGTAGATGGAGCTCAGGAAATGCGTGGCCTAAAGAAGGGTAAATTGTGTGTCTCCTTCATTAAGTGGGAATTTAGACCCAGTGGTCCTTGAACCAAGGTTGTAGATGCCCGCGGTGGGGCATCCGAATATATTTTAATCTTCACAAGGGCAGCCAGTGTTGGGATTTTCTGTTCTAACCACTTTTTAATCAACATATCTTTCTCTTTCCTCTCAGCTTATTGATCTTATCTGCTTAATGATTAATGCAGCTTATTGATCTTATCTGTTTACTTATTTCTTATAGATACCATTTACTGTTACTAATATCTCCCTCTGGATGCCTTCTCCCAGCTTGCTGTCTGTCTCTGTGACAATTCTCCTGCCTTCTAGTCCTCAATTTTTAGTTTTTACAGCTCATATTTACTTGGGTGTCTCACCATTACTTCAAAAGTAGCATGTCCCAAGCCAAGCACGTCTTCTTTGCAACACTTTCTCATTTCTCTCAGTCGTAGCATTATTTCACCCAAGCTAGAAACCTTGATGTCATGGTCCATTCCCCCCAGACCCATCCCTTCTTACCAGCCCGGCTGTTGACTTTGCAGATTCACCCCCTCAGGCTGGGATACTGCCGTGGACTGAATGGACATGATGGCGAGGGTGTGAGCGACCTGCGGGGCAGGCCGGGGTTCAAACCCTAGCTTTTCCACTTGTTAGCTGTGGGACCTCGGATAACTTCCGGAACTTCCCTGCCTCTGCCTCCTGTGTCTGCAGTGGACATGATGCGCTGCCCTAGAAGGCGGTTGAAGGGGCTAGCAGTAACTCATGAAACACATAACACAGGTCCTGGCAAATAAAGGATACTTAGTAAAGGGTAAATACTGCGATTATTAACTGATCTTTGCTTTAATTTCCCTTCCTCTCTTCTGTCTGCTGCAGATTATTCTTTTTAAAATGCTGGTGTTACATGTCTCTTTTGTTTCTTTATGTATTTCTAATAGGAACTCTTTGCATATCTATTGTTGAATAGATCTCATTTCCCCTCCTAGTAAATTCTTTGGGGGCTAGGCTTTGTTTTATTCATCCTTTTCTATTTTCTTCCCATCCCATCCTCCACCCAGGCTCAGCACAGCGTCTTATATATCCTGAATATTCAATCCTTATCAACTCTCCATGTCTCTCCTCTGCTCCACTGTGTATTGTGGCTTCTTGCTGGTCACACTGTGTCAACTCACACAGCTAGGACGACACAATCAGGCCCCACACATCCGCT
>PVKM010031840.1:0-16669 GCA_004027735.1 Carollia perspicillata | reverse complement strand
CTGGGTCTGCCAAGTGCTGCCCTGCCGGGAGCACTCTCCACCTGGCCACCCGACTCCGCCCCTCCTACCGGTCTGGATGAATGTCTATTTTAACTCCTTGGTTGTGGGACTTCCATACAGTTCAATTTTCTGTCAGTTCTCTCTCTCTTTTTTTTTAATTATTGTTGTCCTTATTTTGGTTGTGCGAAGAGGCACAGTGTATCTACCTACACCTCCATCTTGGCTGGAAGTCTAAATGCATTTTCTTTTAAGGGTGCTAGAAGTGGCAAGTGTTTATAAGTAAATCCTGAGATTCACTGATTCACTTTGAGTCTACGAGATCAGTACGTTTGGTTGTACCTTACTTTATAGATTGTAACTGTGTCAGTCAGGGTTCTCCAGAAAAATAGAAGTGTGTGTGTGGAGAGAGAGGAGACATGTATGTTTGTGTGTATATGTACATGCACTCGAGAGGTTTTAAGGGATTGGCTCATATGATTGTAGGGACTGGCAAGTTTTAATTTTGTAGGGCAAGCTGAAACTCAGACAGGATTTTTATGTTATAGCCTTTTTGAAAAAAACTTTTTTTTATTACAGTTCACATACTAGTTTTAACTGTACAACATAGTGATTTATTATTTATATACCTCACAAGGTGATCAGCCCAATAAGTCTAGTAATCATCTGTCACTGTGCATAGCCATTACAATATTACTGACTTTATTCCCTATACCGTACATTAGATTCCTTTGATCTATTAACTGGAAGTTTGTACTTCTTAATCCCCTTACCTTTTCTGCCTAAGCCTTCCCCCAGCCCCAGCAACCATCATTTTGTATCTGAGTTTGTTTCATTTTGTTCATTTATTTCGTTTTTTAGATTCCACAAACAAGCAAAATTGTGTGGTATTTGTTTTTCTCAGTCCAACTTTTCACTTAATAATACTCTACCAGGGATGTCCAACCTTTTGGCGTCTCTGGGCCACACTGGAAGAAGAGTTGCTGTCTGGGGCCACACACTATATATGTAAACATTAACAAAAACCGATGGGAAAAAAAAGGGTTTCAGGTAAATCGCGATTTTGTGTTGGGCCACATTCATAGCCATCCTAGACCCCATGTGGCTCACGGGCCGTGGGTTGGACACCCTAGGGTCCCATCCATATCGTCACAAATGACAAGATTTTATTCTTTTTTTATGTCTGAGTAATATTCCATTGTGTATATGTACTGCATTTTCTTTATCCATTCACCTGTTGGTGGAGAGTCTTGAAGCGGGATTTCTTCTTTTCAGGGAAACCTTAATTTTTGCTCTGAAGACTTTCAGTTGATTGAATGAAACCCGACACACATGCAGGGTGCACGGCCTTTCGGTGTCTCTGGGCCACACAGTAAATACACAGCACTAACGAAAACAAAACAATCTCGTAATGTTCTAAGTAAATTTACGATTTTGTGTTGGGCCACATTCATAGCCATCCTGGGCCCATGCGGCCTGTGGGGGCCATGGGCTGGACACCCCTAAATTTAGTCAACTCACTGTAAATGTTAATCATACCTACAGAATAGTGTTACAGCAGTGTCTAGACTGGTGTTTGAACAAACAACTGGACACCTTAGCCTAGCTGAGTTGAACAAGTCTGTTTAGTTCTCAGAATCATTTGGGTCTCAAGATTGTTTAGAGTCAAATTCTAGTTCGCTTAAATTATTCCTTTCTGGCTGAAGAAGCCTTGCCCTAAATTCTTGTATTCTAATTCTGTGGTTTGCTGGAATTGACCTTCAGCCATGCGTGAGGTTTTAGCCTGTAACAGTACTTACCCACAAGTAAACACTATTTCACATATTTGAGATGCCTCTTGGTCGTTCTTTCAGATGGACCAGCTCCTGGGAAATATGATTGAAATGTGGGTTGATCGCATGGACAACATTACCCAGCCTGAAAGAAGAAAACTTTCAGCTTTGGCTTTGCTTTCTCTTCTGCCATCTGATAATAGGTGAGGAAACAGTTTCATAAAATTTGTTTCTTTAAAGCAACAAAATACTAGCATTGTGCACTGTTTTGGCCATTTGGTATTGCTGCGTATTTCTGGGCAGTGTTGCTTAATGTATATCTGTGCTGGTTTTGTTAGTAGTTAGTGATGCGGCAAGTGTGAGTCCAGATCTAAAAGTGTGTGAGTGGAAGTGGTGGGCACTGCAGTTTAATGGTCATACTCATTTTACCAATTTATTTGATCCTTGTATGATTTTCCATTTTTTAAATAATAACCAGATTTTATTAGACTTATTTTAGGTCCTCTTTTTATACCAATATATGAAATATATAATGTTTTCAATGTCAGTAGCACTTTATGAGTTATCCTCCTGGTAATTCCAAAGTACCTTACATAATATTTGTTTACTTTGGAACATGCATAAAGAAGCTTACAAGTTCTTTCCTTCTGACATAGATGAAATCATTATATTATACTTTACAAACTTTGTTAAAATTTCCATTTCTGTAAAGCAAATGTAGATCGCTTTGATTTGGAAATCTAAATAAGAATATGTTTTCTTTGCTTTTATTCCTAGTTTTGCAGAGTTGGTAATATATGCTCCCCTTTTTGCTGCTTTTAATTTTAAAGGTATAAAGATAGGCCTTAAGACTTAACACTATGGGAAGAATAATGGTAATACAGTGGATCTTGTCTTAGGGAATTTTTAGAGCACATGCATCCTAGTGATAAAATAAATCCAGTTAGCTTCAGAAATCCTTTATAAAAATATATGTGTTGTTTATTTTTAGCACGGTAATTGGATTAAGTACATAGACAGTTGTTTTGTCCTCACACCATAACAATAGTTAATAGTTATTGAGCACTTATATTTTTCTAAGTGCTTTGCACTTAATATCATTTAATTTTAAAGCAGTCCTGAGGTATAGGCATAATTATCTTCTTTTTATAGAGCAAGTAAATAGCTTAAAAATGTTAAGTGACTTGCCTGGGGTCTGGCATGTGGCATGTCATAGAGCAACTAGAAGCCAGGGCTCGTTCGTTCGTTCTTTGTTTTTAATCCTCATCCAAAGATATGTTTATTGACTTGGGAGACAGAGACATCGATGTTAGAGAAGAACATCAATGTGAAAGAGAAATATCGATTCATTGTCTTCCATATGTACTCCAATCTGGGATTGAACCCACAACTGTTTTTAATGTATGAAGCGATGCTCCAACTAACTGAGCCTCCTGGCCAGGGCCAGGGATTGTTCTTTTAAATACCAGGTGGTGCTGCTTCTCAGGTGGACTTGCATGAGAGTTTCCTGTTTCCTCCCTGTAGAATTGAGTGGCATCTTACTTATTTTTGAAGCCAAATTCAAGCTACGTGCATTTTAACTTACTGCTGTTTTTCTTTTTCTTAGTGAAAAAAGCCTGAGGATTGTTCAGGCATTCAAAAATGAAATGCTAAAGAACCTGGTCTTTGGCAGTAGTCACCATTCTGTAAACATTTCTTGAAAAAATTAATGAATGGAAAATATTAAGGTTAAAAAAGCATGTTAGAGTTTAATATAAAGCAGAGATTATTGAGAGTACACAAAAATGATACAGGTTAAGAAATATTTTTCTTAAAAATGATATAGGTTAAGAAACATTTTTTATGAGAATACTGTTTGCTTCATTATTTAATTTTATGTGAGTGTACGGTTCAACAGTATTTTACATATATTAGTTGTGGAAATAGTTGGCTTCCACAAGGTAAATATGAGGCTTTTACAAGTCCAAGGCATACCTAGACTGGGGCTGTGTTGATCTATATAAATTGTGGGGCAGACTTTAATAAGGCTAGACATTTTCTTAAACATTAACATTTCAGATCAAAAGGTTGTGAGAGATAGCTTTGTGATAGGAAGATCAGATTTTAATTTTATTTAATTAAATTTTTAATTTAATCTTACTTTATTTTAAAATGAAGTAAGTATTCAAAAATCTACTAGGCAGTAATGAATTCATGTCATTTTATGGGTACCAAGAAAATCTTGAATAATGTAATAGACAATTTTAAAGAATAATGATTTAATTTTAAAATGTTCTTAATTAAGAAACATTGGCAGATACAGAAAATGTAATGATCTGAAAAACAAAAAAAATCTAAATTGCTCTAGAAGTTTGTGATAGAGTCATTGGCCCATGATATAACTAGGAAGTTTTTTATAGTCACATAATTTAATGGAAGGTAATGTTGACATGGAAGTCAGCAGTTTTATCATTCCCTCTTACAGACTTCCTTCTACTACTTACAACTCCATAGTTGTTGGAGTTTGAGGAAAGTTTTCTCCCTTCCACATCTCCAGTGTCCTGCTTAATTTCCCATGCAATAGTAATTTCCTGTTTCTGTGTTTCTTTTAGACTTTGCAGTAAAACTTTTTCCTTGCTTGAAATAAGCAGGTCTAGAGAACAACGTAATGATTTTCTAATCAGGCTAAATTAGGAGACGTTATTTTCTTCTCCTTTCATCATAATGGATTTTCAAGTGCAGAAATGCTCTGTTCTGAAGCAGGTGTCTAAACCACAGTGCTAGTGACTCTGGGCCAGATGATTATTTGCTGCGGGACTGTCCTGTGCAGCAAATAATACAATCCTTTTCTATCTATCCTTCTCTCCCTTCCCTCACCCCTTCCCTGTATTCATCCCTCATTCCCTCTGTCTCGACGGAATAACATGTTCCTCACTGAGGTGTTTCTGATGTTTCCTCATGATTAGATTCAGGTTGGAATATTTCATAAGTGCTGTTGTGTCCTTGATATACAACATCTGGCAGCACATGGTGTCCATCTGCTTCTTGTTAATGATGCTAATTCTGGTCAAGGTGTTGTCTGATTTCTTCACTTTGTAGTTACTATTTTTTCTTGCAACCAAACAGCAATCTGTATGAAGATACTGCTTCTCATTAAAATTTTACCCGACATTGAGCAGAATGATAATATTTTTTTATTGTTACTGGACTATTTTTAATTGTAAACACCATTTAAAATTTTGA
This sequence comes from Carollia perspicillata, assembly GCA_004027735.1. Taxonomy (NCBI): domain Eukaryota; kingdom Metazoa; phylum Chordata; class Mammalia; order Chiroptera; family Phyllostomidae; genus Carollia; species Carollia perspicillata. Next base: position 11,678 of record PVKM010031840.1, on the reverse strand, counting down.
TTTTGGGGTCCATAAATAACTGTGAAGATCCATAAGATTAGTAACTTCTGTTGTTAAACCATTCTTTATATGTAAACCCATCTTAATTGTTTTATACATAGATGCTGTATGTCTAAATAATACAGATGGTGCATACTTAAAATATGGTACTAAAACAATTGCTCTCTTATTTATGCATTCTCATACTTGTAATGGAATTTCTGAATGGAAAAGAAAACAGATCTATGTCAATACTTGAAGCATGAGATTACTTGAAGACAAAGATAGTATAAAAGAAGAAAGAGAGAAATCAGTGAGTGAGTCAATTTCCTGAAAAGAAAACCAAGGACGCCCTTTTAGGGGGCTGAATGCAGTGTTCAGGAATAGTTCTAATGGAAACTAGTAGGAATCAGAAAAGGAATATGAGAAAACATTTTGATGCATTATATTCCAGAGCAAAACCAAAATGTCAGAATTCAGACTGTGGAGAATTGTTATGAATTGGAGATCATATGAAGACTTTACTTAACATGTTATAGGATTTAAAGTTCGTGAGATTATAAATTCCCTAAGTAATGTGAATTGCTGTGAATGGCAGTACTTAATCAAAACACAGGAAAGTGTACCTTCATTGCCCTACAGTGCGAAGCTGGGAAAATTTTGAGTTCTGATTTCAAATTTGAGTAGCGCTGGGATCATAGCAAGTAGGAAGACAAAGAGTCTCTGAATTCCATTCCTGCATTAACAGAAAGGCTAAACTATGTTTTTCTGGATATCTGAATTTTGCTATATATCAACCTGACAGCTAAAATGTATTATTTACATTTGTTATTTTTATGGTCACTTTAGTTTACTGCAGTTTACTTCAGTTTTTATGGTATGAATAATACAGGTTTCATTTTTTCTCTCTCAGTTTTCCTTGGTGTCATTTTCTTAAAAATTTTTTCTAAGATCTAATAAATAATTTTGTCAGCTTTGGATATTTCTGGAACAATGGACAAGGTTAATTAATGTTTCTATTTTATTGCCTTGGAGCTTTTTCTCTTTAAACTTTATTTTGATTTTGATGCATAATATCTCTGACTTTCTTTAAACTCTAAGGAAGGAGAAGGTTTTCCTTGACTTTCTCAGAGCAGCTGCAAGAATTTTTAAAACATATAGTACCTGACTATTGTAAAACATACAATATCTGACTATTAAAATATACAATACCTAGGATTTAGTAAGGGGCCCTGACCTGTCTTCCCTTAGATTGTCAAATAAGAAAATGACCACAGCCAAATACAACAATGGCCATCTGGTGTGAATGAGTCAAAATCATACCTTTTTTTTGGTCAGTTCAGCAAAATATATATTTTTGGTGTGCCACAGAATTTTAGTAATTAGTTTATGTGTGCTGCAAGATGAGAAAGGTTGAAAATTGCTGACTTAGAGTCCCTACCTTGGTCCAGAAATTAAATAAATGAAGACAAGGTGTATAGGAGAAAAGCATACAAATTTAATGTGTTAGATGACACAGGAACCTTCATGAGGAAATGAAGACCTAAAAAATTGTTAAACCTGTGAGTTTTTATGGTAGGTTTGATGGAGAGTGGATGCAAACTTGTGGAAAGATGTGATAAGGACAAAGGGTAAGAGAGAAGTGTAATAAAGCCGGGAACTTTTTGTTTGTATTCTGTTCAGAGTCCTTTTGTCTTTGGAGATAAGTTTGCTCTTTTCTTCCCACTGTAGAGAGGGCTCCTCTCACATGAAGGTTTTGTAACCTGTTTCAGGGGTGAAGGGGAAGAGGGGATGGGGACGTAGCTGAGAGTTGGGGAGGTCAGAGAGAGATCCTCCTGCTTCTGCTATCTTCCTAAACATCTTTAGCTTACTCTTCAAGTATTCAGTGTGCCAAGGTGCCGTATTTGGGGGTAGCATGTCCTGAACCCCATCATAACTCTTAAGTTGTATGATACAGTGGAAAAACCCATTAGGCATGCTTTATTTTACTTTATTGTATGTTACCGAAAATACGAAACAAAACGGACTTGAGGAACATAGCTCCTGTGCCATCTTTACCTAATTCATGTCATTTTTCCGTCTTTTTTTGGTTGTTGTTTTCTTATATCTTTATTCATAAAATGAAAATAACAATAGCCAACCACAAAGGGTATTTGTGAGAAATGAACCGTTTGATAAAGATCTTTTATTAAGTGTGTACCTCTAATTTTTTTGTTATCATAGAAAGATAACACTTGGTATTACACAAAGTATTTCACATGGAAATAATTTATATCATTATCCGAAGTAATTATGTTTTTTTAAAGATTTTTATTTATTTTTAGAGAGAGAAGGGAGGGAGAAAGAGAGGGAGAGAAACATCAGTGTGTGGTGGGTTGCCTCTCTCACACCCGCTAGTGGGGACCTGGCCTGCATCCCAGGCGTGTGCCCTGACTGGGATGGGCACAGTGCTAGGCTAACACTCAACCCACTGAGCCACACCAACCAGGGCTAAAGTAATTGTCTTGATGTGAAGTAAAGCTGCTTTAATATCGAAAGGAATTTATAATGTACAATTATATTATCACTGATATTTTAAGTGTATTGTTAGGGTATTAAAAGCCAGAATTAGAAATCCTAAGCAATCAGCTTTTTGGAAAATTATGACTAAACAATATACAGTATAAATAATTTATAATCAATTCTTTAAATCCTTACCTTGAAATATTACATTATATGCATTTATAGTGAAAGATTCAAAACTAATTCACATGTATATGTAGTAAAATGTCATTAAAGGCCTCTTTCACTGTTCTCGACTATTCTTGTCAAAAGGTAACCTTCATCAGTGATTTGGTGTACAACCTGATATCATTGTACACCCTAAGGTACATTACTGAAGTACACATGGTGAGGCAAAGGTAGGTTTACCTTTGTGTGGGAAATAATACAGTAGTTAATTACTAATAACACAAGAATAATCTGTGTTTCACATACTCAAAACTGTAAACCAACTTTTGTCCCACCCTGTATTAAGGCACTAATTGGTAGTATTTAATATTTTTTATATCCTAGACTTCTTTTTGAAAAATTAAAAAGACCATAGAGGATAGTGTAACATTTGTGCTCACTGTTCTAAATTGCTTGCTGTTTTGCTACCTGTTCTTTTAAGGTTCTAATATAGTATTCAAAACAATCTAAATATTTTATTCATTTAAAATTTCACAAAATTATATTATTCTATTTACATTTCATTTCAACTTACTTTTTCCACTCAGTAGTTATCTATTGTTGATGTATATACAGAGTTTGTTCATTCTAAAAATTTCAAGTTTTTAGGGTTTTGGGGTTTTTCTTTTTAAAAAAGTACTTATTTTTAAAATTACGCAGTATTTAGGTGTGTGCATTAGGAAAACTCAAATTAACTGCATTCTGAAAAATAAGTTCCTGAGATTTCCTTTCAACAATACTTTTGAAACACAGATAAAATTACTTCCTGTCTCTCAGTTTCCTGTCTCCATGGCAACCTCTGTTTTACACACTGACTGTGGAGGAACCAATGTGAAGAGTGGTGTTTCCTGAGCAAACAGTGACTTTAAAAAAGAAAGGTGGAGGGCTGGAGGTCAACCGAACCACAGAAAGAAATGGATTTAGAAATTGCTTCAGATTTAGAAAGAAAACCTTTACTTGAATCAGCCGGGTGTTAATAATACGAATTTCCTGTTCTTGGTAAGACTATTAATTTAAATATGAACTTTAGCTGAATCAAAAAATAATTTGATTTGTAAAAAACTATAGTTTCAAGAGAGTTAATTATTCTGCAATGAATTTGTATTTTCATAAACTACAATTTTATTTAATTGATATTAGACTTTAAGTTAATGAAGGGATATACTGTGTCTAAAGACTGGTATTCCTGCATCATCTTTGTTCACTTGTTACAGTAAATTATAATATTTAAAATGAACTCAGTAAACATTTTATTTTGCAGTTCATTAAATTTGAATTATTATTTTATCAAACAGTGGGTTAATGGCCTGGAGGTGTTAATAATTCTAGAACATACTCCAACTCATTATATTTTACACTGTCATCTTAGTATGGTTTATGATACACAGTAAGAACTTTTTGAAGATTTAAAGTTTTATCTTCTCTTTTTATAGCCTTTTCTGATATAAGCAGAAAAAAACAAGAACAGGGCTTTGTGTGTATTATTACATTTTTCTGTGCTTTGCCTATGACTCTTTCTTCCTGTTACCTGTAATCTCGTGTTATTATTCCATAAAAAGATACTTGGATGTGCATCAGTTTTATCAGCTCTGCACTAGGAGCTGATAAAACTCCTAGGAGACGAATTAAGTGCCGTAACTCAGGCCTTTGAAATATTCCTAAGAATCTTCCCGAAAGTACAGTTTTTCTGTATCTGACTGTAAATAATTGATCTCCTGTACTCGTAAATGTGAGTGACTTCATTACTGGGACTTCATTCTCTGGTAGCATTATAGTTGGATAATAGTGGCATTGTGTATTTGTATCCAAAAGCTTTTGTTCGTTTGAAGCACCTCTATTTTTCTGTATCTAAATGATAATTTTATGAAATACTTGGATCTTGGAATATTTGAGGGGCTTTCCAATCTTCCAATATTTATAGTCTAATCAAGTATTCTTTGTTTCAAGAGGAGTATTTAATGATATAGTTTCAGTTTAGTACTTAACAGCTTTAAAGAAATCACCTCCCTGCCTGGGGAGTGGTTCATTTTCCATATGATTGCACAGTAGAATTTTGAGGATATCAGATGCAGACTTTCAGTATCTTGGAAACCTGGATTGTTTGTATCTAGAAGGTAATAATTTAACAAAAGTACCATCAAAAACTTTTGAAGTACTTAAGAATCTTAAAGACTGTCTGTGCCTCATACCCATATTGAAGCAATAGACTTTTGCATTTAGAGGACTTGTCTTTTGTATTTAAAGGACTTGTCAACTTGAAATAGTTGCTTCTGAAAAACTCAAGAATTAAAAATGCTACTAGGGATGAATGTAGTGGAATTAATAATCTTAAACATTTGATTTTAAGTCGTACTGATTTAGAAAATTTAAATTCTGACACGTTTACCTTGTTAAAGAATGTAATATGCCTTAAGTTATAAACAGAATAATCAGTGTTGATATAATGATACATTTGAAAATATGGGAGCATCTTTGGAGATCCTTAATCCTGTCATTTAATAATCTTACAGACTTACATCCAAGGGTCCTTAAGCCATTGTCTTCATTGACTCATCTTCAGGCAGATTCTAATCCTTGGGAATGTAACTGCAAACTGTGGGGCCTGCGCGACTGGCTAGCATCTTCAGCCTTTACCCTAAACATCCGTTGTCAGAACCCCCATCCATGCCCGGCAGAGCATTGCATTGCATTAAGCGGACAAACTTGACAGATTGCAGTACATCTTCGACAAACATATCCAGAGCTTGGGCTATAAAATCTCTTCATATTCATCACAAGACCACTGTGTTACTGATGGCCTGGCATAAAGTAACCACAATTGGGGAACATTTGGAAAATGCTGAGAGCATTACTTTCGGGGAACAAATTCATACTTCACCTGCCAGTAGACTTTTTCAAGAGAATACCTTTGGTAATCTACTAGAGACTACTGCAGTGTTACCTGTGCAAATACAGCTTACTTCTTCTGTTAACTTGAACTTGGAGAAAAACAGCGCTCTACCAGTTGATGATGCTTCAGTGTCAGGGAAAACATCTCTAATTTGTACACAAGAAGTTGAAAGGTTAAATGAGGCTTTTGACATTTTGCTAGCTTTATTTATCCTAGCTTGTGTTTTGATCATGTTTTTGATCTACAAAGTTGTTCAGTTTAAACAAAAACTAAAGACACCAGAAAACTCAGGGGAAAATAGACTTGAATATTACAGCTTTTATCAGTCGGCGAGATATAATGTGACTGCTTCAATTTGTAACACTTACCCAAATTCTCTGGAAAGCCCTGGTTTGGAGCAGATTCGACTTCATAAAGAAGTGGTTCCTGCAAGGGATGCACAGGTCATTCTCTTTGAACATTCTGCTTTATAATTCGACTCAGTAATGGCTGTAAGAAAACTTAAGTGCTGTGGACACGAAGAATGTTGAAGCCTCCTCGTAGAATTATAAACTTTATTTGGAAATATAATGAATTATATGAGCTTAGCATTAATAAATAATGTTTTTAATAACTTGTGAATACTGTATTTATTCAGCAGATGTTTTCTTTGATAGGCACTGAAGTAATAATAATAGCTAACATTTCTGTGTACCAAACACTGTGCTAAATAGTTTAGATATCACATTTAATCATTAAAAAGCCTTGTCAGGTAGTGCTGTCTACATTTTACAGGTAAGGAAACGTAGGCAGAGGGAGTTGGAGAAAGTCCCCCATTCTCACACTTGTGACACTCCTTAGGTCTGATTACAAAGCCCATGTTCTTAATTTCATGCTGTACCGCTGCTTAGGTGATAGGGTTGTAATTGTGAACAACGCAGACACTGTTCCTGGTCTTGGTAGAGCTCAAAAACTAGCGGCGGGAACACATGGTTACTGCACAGTGTTCTAAGTACTGCACTTGGAGTGCATTGGGCATAATGTGCGTGGAGGTGGGAGGTGGTTTTATGAGAAAAGTAGCATCAAAACTGGGTCGTGAAGGATGAATTGGAATTATCCCAGTGACGAGAGCTGAGTGGCAGTAGAGGTAACATCATGTCAGAGGGGTTGAAGAAAGAGAGAGTACTGCTTTTCAAGAACTAAACTTTGGTACAACTGGAGCTGAGGGGTGACATGAGATTTGCAGTGAGAGAGGCATCCCATGATGAAGGATGCTGTGATTTCATGCTTTCCCCCTAAGGAAGCAGGGGGCCATGGAAGGATTTTAAGCAATGGAGTGACATGATGAATTTATTTTTTAGCAAGTTCACTGTCTCTAAAAGGAGCAGCATGAGTAGAGGATGCTTAATTGGGTAGGAATCTGAATCCTGCCCAATCCAGGGCAGAGAGGATGGATTCTAGAGCTACTGTGGAAGTGAGGTGAACTGATGTGGCAATCAGCTGAGGGGAGGAGGCGGGTGAGGGAAAAATAAAAATGTTAGATTTTCCCTTAGGCAGCTCTATGCTGCATTCCCTGAGCAGAGGAAGCAAGAGCAGTGGGGAGATAAGAGTGGGGGCAGAATGAGCTCAAATTTAGATATATTGAATTTGAGGTCATATCGGATCTCCAAGTGGAGATCTCCAGCAAGCAGAAGATGAGAGAGATCTAGCTGGTAAAAGGTGAACTTTAACCTTTCATCGGTCCAGTACTTTGAAATTACATGATACAGTCTTAACAGTAGCAATAACCATTTCGGGCCATGAGTTGGAGATACAGGTGAGTGAGGGAGAATAAGATGAAAGAACTCCTAGGATAGGATAGTAGCCTCCACTGACAATCTTTAATGTAGGTAGATGGTAATCGAAGTAATGGAGGTGATGCAATGTTTTTCTCTATTAACATAAATTTATACTTGTGTAGCACTCTTCAGAATATTAGATAGAGCGAGTGGCCTTTTTTGATCAGCTAATAGTGACTTGAACTGCAAATATGTGTTAAATTTCCTCTCTGCATTATGTGGTTTATGTTTGTGCTGTGCTTTCACTTCCTCCCAATTTTTTGTTGGTTTTTTTTAATCGTTAAAAGGTAATAGTGTCCCTATGAAATTAGCCTGAAACAATCTGGGAGTGTTTAAACCATGTGATAATTATCTGGTTTATATTGTGAAACTGAAATAATTATATGAAGGTGCTATGTTCTCCAGTAAACATACAGTGCTTCTCAAACTCAAAATGACCTGGAAGCCTTGATAAAACACAGATTCTGTCCCCACTTTCTCCAGAATTCTCGATTCAGTAGACCTGGGATGGGGCCTGTGAGTTTGCATTTTGACAGGTTTGCTGAAGCCGCTGGTCTGGACACCGTGCTTTGGGAACCACTGCTGTAAGGTACTCCAGAGCAAGGCACGGAGGAGCTTGTGGTGGTTCTGGGTGTACTAGAAATTGCAGAGAAGTTAAAGCTGCAGCCCTTTCCCCCCAAGAGTTTTCAGTGTTCTGCTTTTTCCTGAGTAGCCTAAAGCTATGTATGTCCTTGATTGTGATTTTAGCCAAAAACCTGAATGTATTTCTAAAAAATTTGTTCTTACGTGAATTATTTGTTTTATTATGGAAGAATATGTGGTGTTTGTTTCACCTTGAAAAATATTTTTAATAATACACTTTTTTGTTGTGTCTGCCCAACCCCTCACAATTTCAGTTAGGTTTTTTCTTTATTTACTAAAAGTACATATTTCATTAGAAAAAGAAGAATTCAAACAATATAGAAATAATTAAAGTAGAAGTTGAAAACTCTATGCCCCCCTTCCCCACCACCTAAGTCACATCTTTTCAAAGATGGTTAGGAGTAGTATAGGTGACTATTTGAAGTTAAGAAAAATCCATTAAACAAATATTTATTTTGCTCTTAAAAATAATTCTCACCCAGCTTAAAGAAGATAATTTAGAAATTCTACCTGTTTTTTTGTTTTTATATATAATTTCTAATTGATTTAGGCTCAACTCGAAAACTTTAATCTTATTTCTGTATAGAAATCAATTTCTTTAATCAGTTTCTATGTAGAACTATAGTTGTACACAGTGATATTCATTAAGTGTTCATTCCAGTTTTTGTCAGTAGCCATTTCTTTTATTAATGTTAGCCAGCTCACATTTCACTATTGTTTGATATTTGCACAGTTTTTAAAAACTTTAGGTAAATGCATTTGAAGTGATCTGTCCATAGAGGTTTTTTGCTATTATTTCTGTATTTTAATTTTTCACATTTTGAGCAGCACTACGTCGAACAAAAATAGTTAACACCAAATTACACACACACACACACACACACACACACACACACACACTCAACCTGGATTGAACCCACAAGCTGGGTTATCTGCCCTGATCAGGAATTGAATGTGTGACCTTTTGGTCCCCGGGACAGTTGCTCAACCAACCAGGCCACACTGGCCAGGGCCCAAGTAATATTTTTAATTATTTTGTATTTCTGTATTTCTTTCTGTATTTCTTTACCATTTCCTAAAGGTTCTTGATTAAAGCACCAAAAAATAGGTGGGCTCCTAACGTAATATGATTGTGGTTTAGAGGGATAGTTTTAAATACATTTCCATTTTTTCCACTGAATTTTATAAGAAGTTGCTTAAGGCTCCAGGGTATACCCCCAAAATGTCATCAGTCCCCACTCCTCCTCCCTGCCATCCTTAACAGACAAGAAGTATAGAATTCAACTACCGTTTATTTATAATATAACTTGGAAATGCACTTAGAATTCCAACATGGAATTTCGGACACAGGCCTCTCACTTCTGAGATAACTGGGGACGTTGGTGTCAGATTAGCAGTGAGGGCTTCAGTGGTGTGGGACGGAAACTTCGACAGGAATGAGCAGGAAATGGGAGATTCCAGGCGTTGGAGTGGAACTGCAGGGTGAGGGCCGTCCGAGGTGTCTCGTAATCTTCTCAAAGTGAGGAGACTTTGTTCAGATATTCGCTACGCTAGTATCTCACAGGTATTAGCGTGAGATATTACACTAATACCTGTGTTATATTAAAGGGGTGGAAAAATAGAAGAAAGCCTGGAGAACCTTTCACAGGACTCACAAGCATTAAAGCAGGGCGTTCCTACAAAGTTGTCTCTGTAGTTGGGCTCATTGTTCTTCCTTGTTCTAAGGATCCCACTCCTTTACTTGTCTCCTGTGACTGAGCCCAACACTAGAAAATGTGCTGCTTTAGACTGAGGAGGAGGAGAATGGAGTATATGAAACCAAATTAGATTTTATTTCTGCCTTCCCTCGCTAAGTAGGAACTCAGGTTTTTTTCTCCTGATAAAACCCATTTTGTTTCTCGTTAAAACTCAACATAGACTTTTTTCTGTTACTGGGCTTACTGAAGATCCCTTAGGTAAGTAGGGAGAGGGCTGCATCTGCTTTTGTGATGGGCCCATCTTTTTAGTCTTACACTGGCTCAAGCATAGTTGCTGTTCGTTTGTTTTAAGTGCCCTCTACCTCTGGTCATCGCTGTGCTGAGGTGAGTAGAGTGGCTACACACTTGTAATGTGGGAAGCCGTGTGCATTGAGAGAGAAATGTCCCGGGCAAAGCAGCGGGAATGAGAGGAATGCGCAGTATTCCTACTGCTGGCTGGCGCAGACGTGCATCATTTCCTGGCTCCTGACTCAAGTGGCACCTGTGTGATATAGTGGAGGGCGCTGTATTTTGCTAGAAGTAAGTAGTTTTCTGATTCTGAATAGTGTGGAGGCCTCGTGCATATGTTACCTTCCTTCTGCCGCCGTGTCTTCTCATATCTCTTGAGTTTCCAGTGCATGCGAGTAAACCCTTGCCTGTTCTTAGATCATCGACTTTGGAAAATGTTAACACTTATTGCCTGATACCTTTCATATAACATCCATTTCCTAGCCTCAATTCTAGCCTTAATACATAAGTTTACATCATTTAAATATTTTGTTTGAGATCCCATGGAGCAAAATTTTTTATGTTCTAGTATAATTTCATATTTTCACTTTTGAAACTCCTTATCTTCAATCGTCTGCCTTTCGTCTGTGAGAGCCTCCTTAAGCACTGTTTTCTAGTCTTCTGGAGTGGGCACCTGTGAGATCATAGACAATAGTCTGCCCTTCTGATCCTCCCAGACCTTGTCCTATGTATGTCTTTATCTGGCTCTTCGTTAATGTCCTTTAATAAACTGGTAAGTGTGTTTCTTTGAGTTCTGTGAGCCACTGTGGCAAATTAATTGAACTCAAGGAGGATGTCATTGGAACTTCTGATTCTCCAGTTGGTCAGAAGCACAGGTGATACGTACAGCTGGACTTGGGACGGGCATCTGAAATGGACAGTGGTGGGGGCAGTCTTGTGGGACTGAGCCCTTAACCATGGGATCTGACCTGTCTCCAGGTAATGTTAGAAATGAGTTAACTTGTAGGATAGCCCACTGGCGTCACAGAATTGCTTGCTGTGGGGAGCCCCTCCTCCCTCACACACATTTGGTGATCAGAAGTAAAGTAGCATGTGTGAGTAGTAAGGAAATTCACATGAGAGAAACACAGTAGGGGAGAACAGAACAGGATTTTTTCCTACTTGGGAACAAGAAGCTGATTTTTTTTTCCATTACAGGATCATACTCCTTACTCTAAATAGAACTAACCAAGGAAATTGAGTCAGTAGACTTAATAGCAGATGAAATTCCCCAGTTAAAGCTGTGAGGCTAGAAATTGTTGAAAAGAAAGTTGGTATAGCTGGAGAGTAGTATGAAAAGTTAAATGTAAGAGAGACGTAGGCAGACCAGGTTAAACAGCGCTGAGTAAACTATGATTAGAAGTTTGAATTTTTAAGTGTAACGGGAAGTTATCAAAAGGTAAATTCTTGCTTTAAAACAAGGGAGACCTGGTAAGACCTTGCAAAAGAACCCTGTGGTCTGCTCTGCGGAGAACGGATTGGAGGAAGCCAGGAGTGGAAGTGTCTCTCTTTGGGGAGTTATGCAGTAGTACAAACCAGAGTCAAATTTGACTAGTGCACATTGTCCATTATGGAGATAGAGACAAGCAGAAATTCAGAGATAAACGTGACAGTGTG
>PVKM010031839.1:0-16637 GCA_004027735.1 Carollia perspicillata | reverse complement strand
TGGCTGCACCAGTCTGCATTCCCACTGATAGTATACTAGGGTTCCCTTTCCTCCACAACCTCTTCACCACTTGTTGTTTGTTGATTTGTTTATGATGGCCATTCTGACTGGTGTGAAGTGGTATCTCATAGTGGTTTTAATTTGCATCTCTCTGATGGTTAGTGATGCTGAGCATCCTATCACATGCCTCTGGCCATCTGTATGTCCTCCTTGGAGAAGTGTCTGTTCAGGTCCTTTGCCCATTTTTAAATTGGGTTCTTTGTCTTCCTGGAGTGGAGTTCTATGAATTCTTTATATATTTTGGAGATCAAACCCTTGTCTGAGTATCACTGGCAAATATATTTTCCTTTACAGTTGATTCCCTTTTCATTTTGCTGATGTTTTCTTTAGCCATGCAGAAGCTTTTTATTTTGATGAAGTCCCATTTGTTTATCCTTTCCTTTATGTCCCTTGCTCTATGGGACCTATTGGTGGAAATATTGGAAAATAGAATATCTGGGATTTTCCTGTCAGTGTTCTCCTCTACGACTTCTATGGTGCCATGACTTATATTTAAGTCTTATCCATCTTGAGTTTATTTTTGTGTATGGTGGTCAAGTTTCATTTCTTTGCATGTAGCTGTCCAGGTCTCCCAACACCATTTGTTGAAGAGGCTATTTTTACTCCATTTTGTGCTTCTGCCTCCTTTGTCAAATATTAATTGACCATAGAGACTTGGGTTTATTTCTGGGCTCTCTATTCTGTTCTATTGATCTATATGTCTGTTCTTAAGCCAGTGCCAGACTGTTTAGATTACAGTGGCCTTGTAATGTAGCTTTATGTCAGGTATGGCGATCCCTACTGCTTTCTTCTACTTTCTCAAAATTAGTGCCAAAATTGGGGTCATTTATGGTTCCATATAAATTCTTGAAATGTTTGTTCTATATCTGTGAAATATGTCATTGGCATTTTAATAGGGATTGCATTGAATCTATAAATTGCTTTGGGTCATATGGACATTTTGGTGATGTTAATTCTTCCAATCTCTGAACATGGTATACATTTCCATTTATTCATGTCTTCCTTATTTCCTTTCATCAGTGTTGTGCAGTTTTCTGAGTACAGATCTTTACCTCCTTGGTTAGATTTATTCCTAGATACTTTATTTTTCTTGTTACTATATCAAATGGTATCTTTTTCCAGATTTCTGTTTCTGATATTTTTGTTGGTGATGTACAAAAATACCTTCAATTTCTGAATATTGACTTTGTATCCTGCTACATTGCGAAATATGCTTATTATGTCATCATGTGAATACTGTGGCTAGGGTTTCCAATACTATGCTAAATAAAAATGATGATAGCAGATATCCTTGCCTTGTTCATGATCTTAACAGGAAAGTTTAGTTTTGACCCATTGAGTATGATGTTGGCTGTGGTTTTTTATATATGCACTTTATTATGTTGAGGTATACCCCCTTACTCCCACTTTGCTAAATGTTTTTATCACAAATAGGTGCTGTACCTTATCAAATGCTTTTCCTGCATCTATTGATATGATCACGTAATTTTTGTCTCTCCTTTGGTTTGTGTGATGCATTACATTTATTGATTTGCAAATATTGTACCATCCTGGCATCCCTGAAATGAATCCCACTTGATCATGTTGTATGATCTTTTTCATGTATTGCTGGATGTGGTTTGCCAATATTTTGTTGAGGATTTTAGGATTTATGTTCATAAGAGAGATTGGCCTGTAGTTTTCTTTCTATGAAGTGTTTTGTCTGGTTTTGGGATTAGGATGTTGCTAGTCTCATAGAAAAGTTTTGGACTTTCCATTTCTTAAATTTTTTGGAATAATGTGAAAAGGATAGTGGTTAGGTCTTCCTTAAATATTTTGTAAAATTTTCCTGTTAAATCATCCAGTCCAAGGGATTTGCGAGATAGGAGTTTTTTGACTACTGTTTCAATTTTACCAGCCGTCATTGGTCTGTTCAGGCTTTCTGCTTCTTTTTCATTAACTTTTGTAAGATTATATTTCCTAGAAATTTCTCCATTTCACCCAGGTTTTTAAATTTGTTGGCATATAGTTTTCTGTAGTAATTTCTTATAATCCTTTGTATTTCTGTGGTATCATTTGTAATTCCTCATCTTTCATTTCTAATTTTATTTATTTGGATCCTCTTGCTATTTTTCTTGATGAATCTTGTTAAAGGCTAGTCAATTTTTTTTTTTTGTCAAAGAACCAACTGCAGACTTATTGATCTTTTGAATTGTTCTTTTAGTCCCTATGTCATTTAATTCTACTCTGATATTGATTATTTTCTTCCTTCTACTTTGGGTTTTGTTGTTTCTCCAGTTCTTGTAGATGTATGGTTAGGTTGTTCATTTGAAATGTTTCTACCTTTTTCAGGAAGACCTGTAGTGCTATGAACTTCTCTCTGAGGACTGCCTTCACTATGTCCCAGAGGTTTTGGACTGTTTTGTGTTCATTTTCATTTGTTTCCAGAAACTTTAATATCTTCCTTGATTTCATTATTAACCCATTCATTGTTTAATAGCATGCTATTTGGTCTCCATGTGTTTGAATATTTTTAAATCTTTTTCCTTGAGGTTAGTTTCTAGTTTCAGTCCCTTATTGTCTGATAAAACACTTGATATGATTTCAACTTTCTTGAATTTGTTGAGGCTTGTTTTGTGTCCTATTATGTAGTCTATTTTTGAAAATGTTCTATGTACATTAAAAAGAATGTGTACTTTCCTTTTTGGGGATGAAATGTTCTTTACATATCTGTTAAGTGCATGTGATCTAATTCATTGTTCAGTTCCACAATATCTTTGTTGATATTTTGTTGGGAGATCCATCCATTGTTAACAGTGGTGTGTTGAAATCCCCTAGTATAAGTGTGTTGCTGTTTTAGTTCTCTTGAAGTCCTCCGAGATTTTCCTTATATATTTTGGAGCTCCTATGTTAGGTGCTGGGGAGGTGGGCTCTGTCCGCAGGGCCCCCCAAGACCGCCACAGATGACAATAAGTCTGCCAAGACATAATCTCCTTGGGGAGGAAATGTGGCCTATCTCTCAAAGGAGAAGGGCCAAGAGCCTTTTCCTCAGTGGGCTTTTATTGGGTCTGTTTTGCACGGGAATACAGGTAAAGCTTATTAATCATTATCAGGAAGTAAGGATCAAACAATAGATAACATACAAAGAACTCTGAGGGCCTATTCTGAGTCAGGGTCAGATAGGTAAAAGGCCATAAAGCTTTGGGGAACAAACTCACTTCTTGCTTGGATCCTTATCATTTAATTGAGAGCATTCTAAACAAAGCAGGTTTCACAGGATTTTACATATTCTTTCTTAGGTCTGATCACCCTAGGGAACCTGCCTTTTCCAGCACAGGGCAGCACTGACCACTGGCACTGTTTCAGGCTTAAGGCATTGTTTCCAGTTTAAGTCAGGCAGGAAAAGTAAGGCAGCCAAGAGATTAGAAGAGTTCTTGCAGACAGAATGAGAACTCAGTCTATATCAAAGCCAAAGGACAAGGGTCCATCACCCCCTTTCTCCATAGCCCCCAAATCCTTCCCTGGGGCTTCCACGTGATCATGCCTGTCTTAGGTCATTCCTACTTGGGGAATCTTACCCATCATTGACTAACCAACCAAGCATTGGGGGCCAGTTATGGATTAAGTAAAAGGAGCAGAAGTGGTGCTCCTGCCAGGGAGATGAGATTTGTCTCCTTAGTGGCTTATGGTCCGAAGCTTGCTCACTCAGCCTTAGGCATGGGGGGTTATGGCTTCTGAAACCAGGCAGGGTGGTTCCCAACAAGGTGCATATATGTTTCCATGTGCTCTTTATGTATTCTTCCCTTGCGTACTATAAAGTGTCTTTCTGTGTCTCTTTTTATATCCGTTGTTTTGAAGTCAATTTTGTCTGATGTAAGTATTGCTACCCCAGCTTTTTTTTCTTGTCCATTTACTTATAATATTTTTTCCAACCTTTCACTTTCAGTCTGTGTAGTTCTTTTGGTCTGAGGTGGGTCTCTTCTAGGCAGCATATGTGTAGGTCATGTTTTCTTATTCACTCAGAAACCCTACGTTTTTTTATTGGAACACTCAATCCATTTACATTTCAGGTTATTATTGATAGGTACTTATCCATTGCCACTTTATCCCCTTTGTACCTGTGTTCCTCACTCTCTCTCTCTTTTACTTCCTCTTCTTAAAGCAGTCCCTTTAGCATATCTTGCAATTCTGGTTTGGTGGAGGTGTATTCTTTGAGGCTTCTTTTGTCTGGGAAACTCCTTATTCAGCCTTCCATTTTAATTGAGAGCTTGCTGGGTAGAGTAGTCTTGGTTGCAGGCCTTTGCTTTTCATTACTTGGAATATTTCTTGCCATTCCCTTCTGACTGGTAGTGTTTTTGTTGAAAAATCAGCTGCTAGCTATCAGGGCTCCCTTATATGTTACTTCCTGTTTCTCCCTTGCTGCCTTTAAGATTCTATCTTTTATTTGAATTTTGGCATTTTAATTTTGATGTGTCTTAGAGGGTGCCTATTTGGGTTCCCCTTGATTGGAACCCTCTGTGATTCTTGGACTTGTATGACTTTTTCTCTCATCAAATTAAGGAAATTTTCAGCTCTGACTGGTGTAGCTCAGTGGATTGAGTGTGGACTGCAAACCAAAGGGTCACCAGTTCAATTCCAAGTCAGGGCACATTCCTGGGTTTTGGTCCAGGTCCCCAGTGGAGGGCACAGGCATATGACAGGCAACCACCCACTGATGTTTCTCTCCCTCTCTCTCTCCCTCTGTCCCCTTCTCTCCTAAAATAAATAAATAAAATATCTTAAAATAATTAAGTAAGTTTTGTGTTATTATTTTTTCAAACAGGCATTTATTTCTTGCTCTTCCTCTTCTCCTTCTGGTATCCTTATTATATGAATAGTGTTATGTTTCATGTTGTCCTGCAGTTCCTTTAATACCCCTTCATTCTTTTTGAGTCTCTTTTTCTTTTCTTGCTCTTCTACCTTGCCTTTAGCTTGTTGATTTCATCCTTTGCTTCATCCAGCCTGCTTTTGATTCCTTCTACTGTATTCTTTAATTCAGAAATTGTATTCTTCATTTCCTCTTGGCCTTTGTTAATTTTTTCTGTCCTTCATCATGGTGATATAGTTTGCAGTAAGCTCCTCATAGTTTCTCTGTAGTTTTTAGTAATTTGCACTGAGCCCATTGATTTCATTATAACCATTGTTTTGAACTCAATATCTGACAGTTTACTTACCTTTATTTCATTTAGTACTCTTTCTGAGTATTCCTCCTTATCTTTTCATTCGGGGTTGCTTCTTTGTCTTCCCATTATTTGTTAGGCTTTGTTTGCTTCTGCTTCTTAAATTGATCTTTTTTGACTCCCTGAGTTTGTGGTGAGAACTTCTATATTAGGAGACTTGTGAGATGCAGTGGGGCAGTCTCTTGGAACTTCTGAACTTGATGCTCTTGTGATAACCTTTATGCCATTTATGTTGGCTATTTGGATTTAATTGGCTTTAGATTGTTGTTGGGTCCTTCCCTCCAGCTGATTGCCTGATGGTCATCCTGCCCACTACATCTTATGTACTATTGTGAAAGTGCTGCCAGAACAAAACCACAAAACCCAGGAAACAAACTTGCACCCACAAACATAACTCCCATTACAATTCCACTATCAACAGCAAATGAACCAGTGTTAATAAGGGTGTAAAGAGATTAAAAGCTGTTATAAGAAATGAGAGTGAATATGAGATGACCTACTGAAAGAAAAATGATTTTGAGAAGTAGAGAGAGGGGCACTAATAGAGGTGAGAGTCAGAGCAATGCAAAGAGAGAAAGTAAATTCTATATCATGAATAAAAAAGGGAGTGAAAAATGTAGAATGGAGTATGAAAAAAGAAGCATATAGTATTAGGTTTAAATATAAAATAAAATAATAAAATAAAATAAAGTAAAAGTGAGAGAAAAGGAAAAAATTAAATAATAAAAATATAGGAGTCAAACTGAAGAGAAAGATCCACCACAGCACTATTAACAACATGTGAGCTAAAATTACTATAGGTGGTATGGTAATAAAAGGGAAATAAGAAAGAAAGAAAAGCTTAGAGATGTCTAAAGGAATGGGAAAGGCTTTTGAAATGATAGGGGGAGAGGGAATACTAGAGTGAGGGAAAAAGCCAGGGTAAGACAGGGAGAAATGAAACTTTGAGACAAAAGGAAAAAGATAAAAATGGGACTAAGAAAAATAAAAGGCAGGATAAAAATGAAATAGAAGAAAGAAAGAATAAAACAGGCTAAGACTGGGCAAAATTTAAAATTTGAGATAAAAAAAGAGAGTAGGAGAGGGGGCCAGTAATTTGATATTTGAAATAAAATATTAGTGAAGATCTAGAGATAAAATTGAAAGAAATGCAACAACTACCCTACCAACAACCAGCTAGCAAAGATTGCTAAAGGTGGAGATAGAATGTGGGTATTTTAAGAATGGAGGGAAAAGGATGTGAGATGACCAAAAATTTGCTTTGTGTGTCTGGATGGGAGAGAAATAGTAAGAGTGCAGAATTGGAACAAGTTGTAGCAAGACAGAAAACAAAATTTAAAATTAAAATAATGAGAGGAAAGAAGAAGATAAAATGGAGTATGAGAAGAGAGGGGCAAAATATGTGAATTGAAATAAACTACATAGTATGAAATCTACTGATTTAATATGCTCAAACTTGCTGGACAAGAAATGAATGTTAAAAGGCTGTGCAGGAAAGAAAACATCACAAATCATGGGGAAGACCACAGTGGATTTTGTCTTGGTAGCCTCTAGTATTTACCACTGTTTTGTTTTGTTTTTTCTGGATCCACCTCTGGTTATGTCAGATGTTGACCCTGTCTGATCTTAGGCAGCCAATTCAAGACTTCCAGAGATCTACTGTCTATGGCTGTCTCCTCCAGTTGTTAATCTAGTCAATTCAGTCTGGCTTAAGTACCACAAGGCCAGGGCAGAGTCTTTCCTGGGGTTGGGGCTGTTGTTTCCCCTCAGGGTGTACTGCTCAGGGGGATAGTCTGTCTGAGCACAATGGCTGCTGCCATCTGGGAGATGACTCAGCACTGGGATCCTGGCTTCTCCTCTCTCATTTCTCTCTCAAAAGCTTCCATCCCCAGTCTCTCCTCAGACATCTCCAGACCACTCTGCCTCCACCTTTACCTGAGTGCTAGGTAAGTGGCAGCAAATAAAAATTTGTGTGTTGGCCCTTTAAATAGATCTTTGAGTCTCTAGCTATCCTTCTCTGGCAGAGAGCAACCCTGATGCTTTTTTGCCATTGTTATCTGTGTACTTTTTGGGCTCTGGTAATCTAGACTGGGGATTCCAGCTTAGAGTTGAGACCCCATTCTTTTCAGGGGGATCCAACTGGCCACTTAATTATCCCTCTCGCTCTGCTGCCTATGGGCACCCAGCCAGCCCTATTGAGTCTCCACCCCATTCCTTACCAAACAGGTTGTGTGGAAGCTGGTTCTTCTGTCTGTCTGAGGTTATAAGGCTTCTCTCTCTCTCTATCGCTCAGTTGTTTGTTCTGGATGATTTCTCCACATTTTAGTTGCAATTCCAGATTGGTTCCAGGGAGGAGGTTAGTGGGGCTTCCACTCACTCCTCCACCATCTTCCTCTGCCTAGTGAGAACATTTCCTTTTTTATGTATTATATGTTTCAGGTACACAATTAATATGTTCATATGTCCATTTAAATTGTCTCTGCTACTCTTTCTGTGGGTGTACCTCATTACAGCAGCCCCAGGAAACTAACACAGTGACCCTGTGAAGACATGCCTGACTAGGTGGATCCATATTAAATTCTCATTTTTTAAATAAAAGGTAGCTAAAAAATGACAATTTCTTTTTTTTAAGCATTGGTGATTTCATATGATTGACCTGTGTAGGGTAACCATGTAGGGCACATTTGTATGGCTTGTTACCTGCCCCCCCCAAAAAAAATCAAGTTTTAAATCACGTCATGGTACATCTTCTTACATGAAGGCATGTTGGGAATATACAAACGCACTCCACTATATTGCCATATGATTCTTTTTAAGTATCTGGCCTGTCCAGCACCAGAGAAATGATCTGTAGCTATATTTACTTCTGAGCCTTATCCAATTCCATACAAAGAAAATGGCCCTTAAAAATATTTCTGCATCTGACTATTATCAGCATTGGGGTTCTTAGGTTCCCCAACCTAGAAATTGAGAGGAAACTCCAGAGAAATTTCCAGACAGATTTTATTAAGCTTATGACTAAGCACAAGGGAGGCAACACAGACAAAAGGACAATCCTCTGGACGGGCTTGGAGCTGAATCAGCTTGGTTGAGGACAAAGTAGGCTTTTTGAAAAAGGCAGACTTGTAGAATTTTCCATTTCCAAGTTGGGTGACTTCTTTTTCCAGATGTGTTGCCAGGAAACTATGTTCACACCTGTGCTGTGGGGGCAAGATGGCAGACTGCTTATTATCACCACAGTAAGAAGGGATCAAACTTTAATCCATCAGTAGTTTAAGCAGGCAATTAAAAGCTACATAAAATCAGCCACCTATACATTCTTGAGTAGGGAGTGGAGGGGTAGTTACATTTTTTTGTGATCCAGCATTGATTCTGGCCATCTGGCCTTTGGGTCCTCACAGGATTTCTATACTGTCTCATGATCTCATGATTAATCTTTCTGATCACTGACTTCCTTTCTTCATCCACTGTACCTGAAATTCTCTTTCTTTTTATATGCAAATATTTTCAGTTTCATATATGTGACATACTGAGTTGTTTGTTTAGAACTTTGTAATAACATTTCACAGTACAATGAATGTAGACATCTACTTTAATAATAAAGTCAAAATGTAGCTGTGATATAAGTGTTTCTATATGAGAGTAAGATTGAAAATACAAGATTAATTGTAACATTCAAAAACAGAATGAGCGAGGTTTACATAGACCATATTATTACAATTCTAGACATGTCACTGCTCTTGGTAGTGATGCAATGACAGTTTGTAATGTCATTCAAATTAACTGTGCAAATTAAACGGGGCTTTGAATAAATGAAAAATAAGTTGGAGCATTCATTTATTAATATTTATTACTTCCTGATTAAAAAAAAGTAGAATATCTAGTCCATTTTCTTAAGATATACTGGAATATTTTTATAAGTGACACATCCTTTAAAACCTATTAGAAAGACTAACCAAACTTAACTTGAAAAGTGTATTTTTTATCTCCTGTAAGTCCCTGTAGCTGAAAATTAGGCTTATTTTAGTAAATCTGCTCTTTTTCATATTTCAATTGGTTTTCACAAGGGTTATGTTTAACGTGAGTTTCAAAGGGACCAGGGTTCCATTGGAAGCTAAATATTAAAGAAGATCTCCAAAGTATCCATAAAAACAACAAGATTGAATATTTGTGTTACAAGATTACAAAAAAAGAAGAAAGAAAAATAATCATAAATATCTGATGGGAGTAACAACATTCCTTATGAACTTTATATAAAATGTTTTCTACATTTTAAATATCTGTTTGCCATGTCTGGAAAAAATTTTGAAAATGCAAAGCCCCATATGCACTTTACCAAGTGTCTATTTTAAAGGGTCTTTGAAAGAAAAAGTGATTGAGTTTCTAAAACTTGACAGGGAAGGAATACCTTTCTGATGTCTTTAACAGTATTTTAAGTATTTCTTTTTTATATCTGATTTGTTACTTCCTACATCTAGATGGAACCTGGCCAAGTACTAAGATCTCTACAGATTAAGGAATTAATGTAAAAGAACAGAAATTAAGGTTTTTGATCATAAAACAGGCAAATTTAAGTTTCTAGAAAGACATGGAATTTCTATCTTTAAAAATGGTTTAAGGATTGGAATTCTGAAGAACAAATATTTTTGGAATTATTAGTCTATGCAGTAGTGAAGAGAATTTACCTTAAAGAAGTTTTCCTCAATGTGTATTATGAAAGTAATACTCTTATTACCTCATAAAAATGGTCTCATTTACAAAGTCGTCATTTTGAATATTTATTATATCCATGAAATGTACACAGGGATTTTTTTAATCTTACCCTTCAAATAGCTCTGGGAAGCAGAATCCTTTTATTCATTTAAAGAATAAGAAATTGTGGAATCATAGAAATTAAGTAACTTGACCATGGTCACAAAGAAAATGAGTGTGCAAACTACAATCCACATTCCAATGAGTTTATCACATTTCCATTCTGTGAGTGCAAGTATACTTGGATTGAATTTGGTCTTCAGAAATAAAAATTATTCTGATACTATATAAACATATTTAAAATAATTAGCCCATGAGTAAGAGTGTATTACTCTTGTCCCTTCAAATCTTTATTACTAAGCAGCCTTGTTTTGCAGTGAAAGAGAGTACTTTCACTGTCACTATACCAAAACTTTAATTTAATTCTATGATACAAATTTACACGGAAATTTTAACCCAATTTCTATTTTGCTTAATTTGATAATAAAATTCTAATACTAGTTAAATTTACATTAGAACTCATCTAGGAATACAACTCACCATATCGATAGCCTTAAATTAAGCATCTACTATTATGTTAAAACAGTGTTAAGCAAATATTTGATATAAAATCTAGAACAAATGTGAGCTTTGTCCAGAAAAAGTCCAACCATTGTCAATATAACAAGAATGGTTTGGAAGACATTGATGTAACCTGGCAGTCAAGGAGAGTGGACTGGAATGTACATGCATGAACAATGGCAACTTCACTGTACTAGTCAGTGAGGGCAGTAGATGCCATGGAATGAGTGTACTGTGTGGCTGTTGCATTCAAAATGACTGAGCAAGTAGGGCAATTTGCATTAAATTTTGCATGAAGCTTGAACATTCTTCCATGGAAACTATTGGGATGATTCAGAAAGCTGCAGCTATGGGCAACTGGTGATTGACAGCTTCATCGTGACAACAAGCCTCATGCATTATGTCTCATGCAGAGTTTCTGGCAAAATATCAAATCACCCAGATGACCCAACCCCCACTACAGCCCAGATTTGGCACCCTGTGACTTATGGTTTCCCATTACTAAGATCACCTTTGAAAAGGAAGAGATTTCAGACCATTGATGAAATTCAGGAAAAGACAGTAGGGCAGCTGATGGAGATTGGGAGAACTGTGTGAGGTCTCAAGGTGCCTACTTTTAAGGGACTGAGGCATCATTGTCCTGTGTACAGTGTTTCTTGTATCTTGTATCTTCTTCAATAAATGTCTCTATTTTTCATAGTACCTGTCTGGATACTTTATGGAAAGACTTCATACTATAATGGAGGATGATAATAGTTATCATTATTTATTTGTAGGAAAGATTAGTTGTATTTGTGATATTAAATATTAGGAAGCAAAATAAGAACGTTGTACTAATTTGAATATAAAAGCCCTAAAAATTATTTTCTTATTAAATATATGTGCATTTGTGTGTATATGTGCAAATGATAATTGTCAGCTCTGGTAAAGAAGAATAGTAAGATGAACATTTAATTGTTGTCAATGGGAACACAAATTGCTTTAGTGTCAGTGAGAATGTACATTGCTTCTTTAAATATATGCAATTAGAAATACTTGTCAATAGTATTAAAATATTTAAACTTTTTGACCACAAATTAGATTTCAAAACATCTCTTAGGATAAAAATAATCACTGATGCAGATAAAACTTATGTACAATGTTGTTGATCATGGCATTATTCTATATAACAAAAAGTTGGAAATAATTTTTATGTCCCACAATAAGATAATGGCTAAAAATCATGCTAGTTTTAGACAATAAATAATTATATATTTTCACATACTTTTTGATACTATGATGCTGAGTAAATTATAAAATTACCTACAAATACAATTTTATGTATACATATGCTTATGGAGAAAGTAGAAAAATACCAAATTTAATAGTGGTCATCTCTAATAATGTTCTTATTTATTTCTCCCTATTTTATTACATATTTTTATGATAATGTATTATATTTTTTCACAATATAAGTTATATTTAGAAATAGATGAGTTCTTAGGAAGCAGTATCCATAGAGCTTAGGGTGGAGACCTCAACACTTCACTAGGGTAATTCCAGGGAAATAAACACCCACCCTGAATATTCATCCCATGTGGATAGAGCTGTTCACATTCATATTCGAAGGCATTGCTTCATGTCAGTCAGGCAGTGCTTGAGTACTTTTCACATCTCTCTGCTTGGAGAAATTCTACAGGAAATAGTGCTACAGGAAGGGTGACAATTGTTTTCTTTCTTATTTATCTCATAACAATTTTAGATGTAAGTATTGTGATTTAAGTAGAGCTTGTTGACTGGGCAGAGTGGTTTTAGAGAACTTTTCCTGAGTTCTAGTTTGAGATAAATATTTACATACATTATCTCTTTTAACCTACACAATAACACATTTTACAGGTTAGGAAGCTGAAGCACTTGAAGACTATGTGTTTTGCCTATATATTCATGATGAGTGAAACACAAAATAAAAAGTTTTTGCACAGCAAAGGAAAACATCAACAAAATGAAAAGACAACCCACAAAATGGGAGAACATATTCATCAATACATCTGATAAGGGGTTAATATCAAAAATTTATATTTGACAGGTAACGATGGCTTAACTAGCTCAATATATAAAGCTTTCATAAGTGGAAAGATGGGATATTACTCACTTATTTTTATACTGTATTCTCAAATAGTAAAATGGAAAATTTGAATTTTTGTTTGTAGACAACTAAAGAACGATCGGAACTTAGCACAGGAAGCTCCATTTGGCTCTTTTATTCTCCTCTGATTTTTCCATAAGATGGGGATAATTGTAGGAAGTTGAGAATAATGGCACAGAACATCAGAGATTTCTGGTTCTTAAATATGTTTTAAGCAGTAGAACTTTACTTCAAAGAAAATAGTACACAGAGTTCCAAGGTATAACACGTGTCAAGCTTTTATCTGTGAAATGAACTGGGAGAGAAAGAGTCCTCATGTCTCTGTCCTGACCGACATCTTTATAGAATCCCAGTTCTCTGCAGAATGCAGTCATAAAAGCATGGCTATGCATGATATGAAAGACTAGCAGAATAAGTGAAGAAATTAGTTTAGGAGTGTCATTACCTTGCTAGGTTAACTTTTATTCAATAGATAAACAAATCTGCAGAAGGTATGATGCATAGAAATAGAAATTTGAGTTCAAATAGCTAAGACTTTTGACAAAACCTAGAACTAGAAATAAATTCATGAGGCACATTCTAAATGAAGTATGTAGATATCATGGTTAGATTAAGTTTAGAAAGAAGGAGTGGTACTGATAGGAATCATTAACTAATAGTTGTCTAATAAGTCTCCTCTAGTAATTAAAATATATATCTTTTTAAAAATTAATTATTAATATGTTTAGAATTTTTCATAACTCTCTGGAAATAATTGGACAGATAAAAGGCCCAAGTTGTTAATATTTACAAGTGTTTTTGTCTATAGACTAATATAATAAAAGGCTGAGCTATAAAACCAAAAGTATTATGTGTTGATGAAGAATCAATTTTAATATTAATTTTAATAACTGATAGAAATATAAAGTGTTTCTCCATTAAGAAAATAAAGTATTTTGCACATTAGAAATAATATATATTAATGGAAATTGTTAATATACTTACTAGATTTGATCAGGATATTTGTATGTTAGCCCACATATTTAAGTCTTAAAAGTAACTTCATTATTTTTTTTCCCCTCAAAATATTTTAAAAGGGTGAAAGAGAAGCTGTGTCTCCCAATATCCATTTTCCTTTTTTATTTCTAAGGTTTTCTGAATTGAATTTGATAGCTAGGACACTTGGCCATTTGGCTAGAGACTTATTTTTCCTATTTTTTTCTTGTAGTCAGTGACTATGTTTGGGCCAGTGGTGAACTGCAAAAATATGTGAAATTTCTAGATTATTCCTTAAAGATAAACCTGCTGTCCCAATATATCCTTGTTTCTCTTATTCTTGGCCAAGAATAGCAGCTGGAGCAGATCTTAGACCCATAGATGGAAGCAACAAGTTTAAAATAATACAGGCCAGTGACCTGTCAGAGTCCTTGAGGATCACATGTTTATTGTAAGAGAAAAATATTTTTCTTCTGATTCAAAGTCCTGTATTTTGAGTTTTCCTTACAATAAATCTCTAGCCTATGACTTAGCTAACAAAAACCTTGGTGTCATAAGAGGTGTGTTGCCATAAAAAATAGGTGGCATCATCTCAGTGTCTGGGTTGTAGACTACTAGGAAAAAAGTACTACATGCTGGAAAGCTAATGACCTTTGTTATAGCATGTCATTTTTTTTAGTAAACCTGTCAACTGTAAAGAAAAGAAGGTCATACCTGTGAATTACATTGCTTTAAGAAAGATTATTAGAAAAAGGCCAAATATTTATCTATGTTAGCTGCCCCTTAATACATTTAGTCAAATGCAGGAGGAAAAAGTTTGAGTAGCATTGCCAATGTGTGAGTAGAGTTAAAGAGGAACAGACCTTGCTAAGAGAGTCTATCTATGACACAAATCTAAACATAACTTGAGGGACTTGACTAGTACCTTTTGTAAAATAGAAATCCCATGCAGATATGTCCCAACTAGCAGATAAGACTTTGTTATAGACTGAATGCTTGTGTTCCCTGCAAATTCATGTGTTAAAACCTAATCTTATTGTGATGTAATGTCATTAGGAGGTGGAGCCTTTGGGAAGTCATTAGATGATGAGTGGGGAGCTCATGATCAATGGAGGTTGTGCCCACCCAGAGACCACAAAGGGAGCTCCCTTCCGCATTCTACCATGTGAAAATGCAGTGAGGAGGTGGCTGTCTATGACTCAGGCATTAGACCATCACCAGACATTAAATCTGCCAGCACCTGAATCTTGACCTTTCCAACTTCCATAAACAGGAAGAATAAATGTTTGTTGTTTAAGCCACCCTGTCTATGGTGTTTTTATCATAATAACCTGAACAGACTAAGACATGCTGAGACCCGTTCTCGAAAGTCTCCCATTAGTACTTGTAAGCTACACAATGGAAGCTCTGCCTGTTAAAAAGATCAGATGAAGTCATTAGCTTCTCACCATAACCTATGGCCTCAGAGAGATAGTCCTAGAATTGAAAGCAGAACATAGGAGTGAGGAACCTCCTGGTTTAGCTGATTAAAGAACTATTTAGGAGAGATTATCAAGCATGACAATTTTTACATAGAATCTGTTTGAAAAGCAAATACACAGATGCCCCACTAAATCTTTAAGGGAAATTAATATTGCTAAAAATAAAAAAAGCTCCAAATCTGGCCTATAAACAAGACCTTAGTTTCCCAAATGTGTATCAATCAATCATCAAGAAGCAGACTGTGAAAACTCTACAGCCCCAAAAGAGAGTGTACCTTCCAAAAGTCATTTTGGATTTTGCCACAAAGTATAATAGTCAAGGGAAAATTTCCAGAGGATTCCAGACATCATGGGAGACAATGGCCTAGAAAGTGATCCAAGGGAGTAAGATCAGGAAGAGCTCAGGAAGTAATGGGATAGTTCATTTTTTACACATCAGGGTATGATGTCTATGGGCCATGGGGTGTTCTATGTTTTCTATTTTTATTTATTAATGAATTGTTATTACACTTTGTTGTATATTATGTGATGGGACTCAGGATAGTGGATATGTTCCATGTGTGCAGAAAAGAATATGCAGGGAGGCAGACTATTGTCAACAACCCCTCAATATCTGATCTGGTTTTCTCTTTTAGCAGTCTATGTGTGTTTAAAACACAAGAGTGGGCAGGAGGATACCTAGGAAGAGACTGCATTTCCTGGCAATGCTAGCACCTGGGGTAGCCATGTGATTAAGTTGTGCCAGTGAAATGTGAGCAAATGAGCATATTCATTTACACATAAATGAATATTGAAAACCATTCAATTCCCAATTATAGGAAAAAGTGCTGAAACTGAAAAGGAAGAGAGCATAGATTAAAATTATGGCATAATCAGAAAAATCAGTTTCCCACTAAAGATTTAAATTATACCACAAAATTCTCACTAAAATGTCATCACATCTCAACAATGAACCAACAACCAGTTAATAAATTAGCTTAGGTCATATAATTTGAGTTACTCCTGA
This sequence comes from Carollia perspicillata, assembly GCA_004027735.1. Classification (NCBI taxonomy): domain Eukaryota; kingdom Metazoa; phylum Chordata; class Mammalia; order Chiroptera; family Phyllostomidae; genus Carollia; species Carollia perspicillata. The sequence goes on along the minus strand of PVKM010031839.1, from coordinate 479 downwards.
TTTCTAACTTTAACCCAATTAGAGGGTAAGAGTATTTGATTTAAAAAATTCAACATTTTTATGCTTTTTGTTTTTTCATGTTCACAAATTGAGCATAAGTTAAGAAAAAGGCAGGCTAATAATTAATTTTTGCTAGTTCAAGCTTTTGAACATCTACTCTAGATATTAAATTCCTTACTTTATTGATTTTAAAAATTGTCAATATGCTTTTTTACTTGTCATATTTTATTTAACTATATGTTTCCACATTTTAAATGACAAAACATACTTAGTATGTTCTTTTCAAATTTCATAGAAAATCACAGGTTCACTAATAGCAATAAAAAGGCTATTTTTTACAATAAAATTTAGCAAAACAAAAATAGCAATAAAATTATGCAAAACCATTTAGAAAGAAATTCAGTCACCAGCTATCTCAAAGAAAGGTGTGTTTAAAATCTAATGTGATAATTTTTGATCCATTCATTTACTGATGGGCA